>CM050888.1:204298798-204526298 GCA_027725995.1 Rhynchospora tenuis | reverse complement strand
AATGACGGATCCAGACAAGACAACCGCACAAATTACAGATATGAACGCAACATTAAATACAGACTTAACTTTTTTCTCATCAAATATTCAAATTGAGACAGATTCCCTAAAATAATTAAAGACAAACACAGTTAATGTTAAAAAATAAAATAAAAAAAAATAGCTTTTTATAAATCCTTCCCTGGTCACTGGTCAATGGTCATTGGTCACCATATATAGCGCATTGTCCATGTCCTGCACAGTTTTATATGTGTTTCGTTTGAGCAAAGACAAACATTTTGTCTTAAAATTCTTGGCAGTTTGAACGATTCTGATGTCGGTACTCGGTAGGGCTCTTCAAAATCGAAGGAAATTTTAGAATGATTGACAGTGGCATGTCAATAACAAATCGAATCGAATCGAAGGCAATGTTGCTAATGCTAAAGCTTCCCACGTAGGCTGTTATCGGTATGGAACGGATCCGATTGCAAAATGAGATACCCGACACAAAAGTACAAAACAGCTCGACAAAGTTTTCTTTTTTTTGATGGTCGGTTTGTTAACTTTGTTGGAGCGCGGGCGCATCGTTTACGGTTTGAGTGCCTGTTAAATAATACCAAAATTCTATGTTGATCCTGTAAATTTTACAAATTCCTTACAAATTTATATAGATCTAGAGATATAGAGATATATTCATATGCTAGATATTCTTTTTATAAATACCATCCATCCACTCAATATGAACAACCCACTGATTTTTTTTTTATTTATTGGATGTTTAGAATATTCAAATTAGTAATGCCAATGCAGAATGTTAATAAAAATTGAGATTTTTGACGTAAAGCGTTAAGCACTTCTTTTGTTTTGCTTCTTTTTTTTTTATTATCCCTCTATCAGCAAATAGAAGAGGGAAAAAAATTGTCTTATTGTAGAACAATTAGCCTTGTTCGATAATGAGGCCAGGTAAATAAATTAAGACAATCCACTTTTTTGACTGAGAACAGTAAATAAATTTGGAGTTAGGCTAAAAGTCTACCGCGACTGACAAGTAAACGAGTACTTTGTGCCTATGAAACCGAACGATGAATATAGATATATCTAACAAGGTAAAATTTTATCAAGAATCAACTTACTAATTCTGCACTGTGCTTTATATAGACTAGGGTTGGACATCGAGCTTCGCTCGATACAATAATTTTACATAATTTAAAGCTTGATTTATTTTATGTAGATTTTGTTTTGTCACTGAATGCCCATGCATCCAGTTTATTTCAATGGTTCAGTTTAAGTACCAAGCAATATAATAATAACAAACTAAATAAAGTAGTCCAAATATTTTATTTTCAAATTTTGGAGATATTTTTTCCAAATTGAATGTATCTAAACCTTGTGCAAAAAAATCAGATTGTTATGGTAGATACATAACTGTTTTTTTCCCCAACGGGTCCTCCTACATAAACATAAAAAAAAAAAATATATTACTTGGGACACGGTATTAATTCCATTAATTACATTCCCAAAATTTCTATTGTTCTTCAATCTCCCATTTAATCTAGCTGCATAGATGCGCCTCGTCAGTATTTTCAATTAATGCGCTTCATCAATCCTCAATATTTCTTTCCTTTTAAAAAGCAAGATATTTTCCAATATTAAACACAGCAGGTATGCAAACATGGCACCTTTTGGGATTCAAAATGACCTCTCAAATATGCACCAGTAACGTACTAACGTCTCTTAATTGCATACGTTTCAATAGGCGATAGCTATCACAGTAATAAAAAAAGATGGCCATTAAAACCCTCTAAAAGTCTCATGCTATTTGCAATTACTTTCAGTATTAAAGTGAGAGATTCATTGCTTGCAATTAATCATATATTGGTCATTAATTAGCCTATTTCAGTTTCCTTCTATTTGTACGTCATTAAACTGTCTTAAATTTTTTTTGAAATACAACCTCAATTTTGGCACTTAATGGTGGTCAGTTTTGAAATGTGAATGCTAAATGTAGAGGAATAAATGTATACTAAAAGTTGTCAAATTTAAAACGATTCTTGTCCAGTATAGACCATTATACACTCCTCTGTAACTACCAAATTACATCATGAAGATATGTGCTTACATCACAACAGTGCTATTATGATAAACAAAGAAGGCACAGGGAGGTCTCTTGATCTTACCACCCTTGCTAGCATTCTTCCCTTTTTTTTAACACCGAGCCTATCAATCACAAAATCAAACAAACAATAGTCAACTCTAAAAAAAAAGATTTACAAATCCACAACCACTGTATCATGCAACACATCGTTATCTTCAAGCAATCTGACGATATTTCACTAAAAGGGATCCTAGTTCAATCATGATATTTCCTCTCTTCCAAACCCAGGAATTGATTTTTCCTAGAGAAGGTATTGATTCAGTTGTTATTATTTACTGTTGATTTTTGACATTACGTCTATATTGATGATATGTCATTCACAAACCCAGGAAACTTCAGGTTATCTCTCATTTAATATTTAGTTTCTTTTTTTTTATTTCGGAATTGAAAACTCGAGTACAGCTGTACAGGCTTCATGACCAGTGAATTTAAAAAAAAAAAGAATTAATATATAACATAAAAATTTTCTGAAAACTTCAGAGGATCCTGAAAGTGGATTTTTGATTCCTGACATAGCCTCGATAAGGGACTAAATGCCCCTTAATCCCAAATTTCCTTTTTTTTACTTTTGCATATCATGTCAAATCAGTACTAAACTTTTCTTATTGAATGTATTTGTTTGCTTGCATCATATTATTTAATTATAAAAATAACACAGAAATCCAACTTTCTTATTTTAAATTTTGAAAAATTTAAGCTAAATTTTCTATGCGTTATTCTTGTATGGATGGCATAGCAAATATTTTCCTCCGAAAAAATGATCAGCATACAATACCATTCATGTTAAAAGTAATTATGACAATAAAAAAGAGAATAGCTCAATTTCCCATTCTTCTTAATCATCAAGAATTGTTGTACCTGTATGAGAGAACACTTGATGCATCTCCTTCACTCCGATTAGAAAGGACTTCACGAACAGTTGGTTGATTAAGGGCTTGACTTCGACCATCTGTGCCTCTGTCCTTGAAATGGTTATGGTTACTGGTTAATAAAATAAAAAAGGGGAACCTTCATAAAATATAAAATAGAAAATAAAATGAAATAGCTTAAAATCACAACATAATATTATACTTACACCCCAAACAGATGGAGATTTTCTGAAATTTCGACTCCAGTGAAAATCACCAACTGATGTTGTTAATGCCTCATAATCGCTAGCTGCCTTCAGCAATAACTCAGAGAATTGTTTCTATATCACATTTCAAACGAAAGACATTTAAATAATTCAGTAAACAATCAAAACAAAAATGATTTTGTGCAAAAAAAATTAAAAAAATAAAAAAAATCTGACATTGTAAGATGGCTTTGAACAGCTAGACTCTAAGGTTTGTGATACAAGTTGTAGTAAAACACATGTTCCTTGCAGACAGTGTAAACTGACGTATCTAATATCTGCTTTAAAATAAGAAAACTAAATCAATTAATTAGTGTAAGTCACCTGATACTCAGCTTCCACTGGAATGCAGTCAATCGAGTATGGCTGTTGAAGCCGAGCAATTATTTGATCCTATGAGAGAAATAATAATTACATTGCAGTTTTATCAAAAATAGAATATCGATGAAAAGTATAAGTAAACTTAATTCAGATAGTTCAGTCACCTTATTCAGAATCACATCCTTGAGGATAGAGGTTATTCTAGCCAGGGATTCACATTTTTTCTCCATTTCACTGACATGCGTGAGGTGTGCAATGTTTTTATCATCCTGTAAGTAAGATTTATGATGTAGTTTTTTTTTTATAATCAGTGATTCAAAGAGCCTACACCACCCTATGTACTGTCATGGTATTGGACAGAATGTACCAGTGTATTGATATCGTGTTGACATGGTGGTCCCTACCTATCAGTGTGTATTGGTCCATAATTAGTGCAGGTAAGTCAGTATGCCAGTACCAAAAAATATAACAATAGTAAATAAAAGTTTAGCCAAGTAAAACAGGAACACTGTCATGTTTGCTGTCAAGTAATAAAAATATTCAATTTGAAAATGTGAGTGCATATAAAAATGGAACCTTTCTTCCTTGTAGCTGAACTTGCATATTGGCGAGCTTGCGTTGGACAGAGGTTAGTTCCCTTAAGATTTTCAACAATTCATCGCCTTTGTCAAGATTAGCTTGGTCTTCCTATTGGTTAATAAAAAATAGACATTTTTTTAAATTGGAGACATTAGTAACGGATGCAAAAGGAAAAGGAAATAGTTGTCACATCAAAGTTTTAAAATTAGAACATAATATAATACAAGTGCGATCAGCCCAATTAATTTTTGAGAATAATGAGTCCATAAATTGACACAAATAAAGAAAAACAATTACATGTATAAGGAGAGGCAAAAGAGCAAACACCTTGTGAGCACATCCCAAATTGTCCTTGTCTAGAGCTGACGTGATCTAGGTCTTCATGTTGGGATTTTTCACTCTCACCTTCCATTCTCTGCAAGCACGTAGGGAGGAATTTGAGTTGGATCAGGAAGAAAAAGCTAAAAAAAAAAATCACATATGCTCCCTGCCAAAATAAGAAGAAACAGCAAGAGCAAAGAAAGAATGCCCAATAAAGAAGAAAAATTAAGAAAAATAAAAAAAATGAAATAAGGGCAATACCCAAGAAACGCTTCCTTGATGCATCCGACTCTCTCGGCTCAATAAACGAAAAGGACGGTCAAACGAAAGTAGAGAGAGGATGGAAAAAGAAGAGGAGTTGGCAGAGGAAGGGGGGGGTTTCATGAAGAAGCATCGATCTTTTGTTGAGGGATCTGGGTATGGAAAGAAAGGATCGGAGGAGAGGTAATGGTGGGACAGGGTTGGCGATGGTGTCGAGAGAAGGATCATAGGAGGGTTTGCAGTGTAAGGGTCGACGGATGCGGCGTCGGAGGAGGTGCGGCGCAGATTTTTTTTTTTTTCTGAAAAGAGAGAGGGACGATGAAAGAGATAAGATAGAGAGAAGGAGAGGGTAATAGATACAGAGCAAAAATCGAAGACTCCGAAACGTACGCGGAAATAACCCATTCATTTTTACGCATTAATTGCCGTGTCCGACAAATTATTTTCCTAGACACGTACGGAACAATTAGCTGACAAGGATAAACGGGTATGATTTAATCCATCGAAAAAATTTCGTCATGTTTGATTAGCTTTAAGATCTGCGCAAACAAACCACGCAAATTATATTAGTTTTAGATATATATAGACAAGGTTTTTCTCTCTTTGATGACACAGCTGTATATATCTTGTATGATCTCTCACCTATCACGGTCACAATTAAAGAAGAAAGATGCAGTTTTCTTCATTTTCTGACTCGGTTCTGTCCTCTGTGCTGTCCTTGTCCTTGGTGGCACCTTTGCATTGACCGGGACATATTTATTTATTTTCTAATTGTGTTTCCTTTATTCATCTCCACATGTTTGTTGCAATGCAAGTCGATCTTATTATACGATATTTTTAGGCTCTTTTTTTTTCTTTTTGTTTTAGAATGAGGTTTTTGTAGGGTTTGCGGCTTGAATATTTTATATTTAGCCAAAAGGATATCAAACTGTCTGCTGCCAGTCTTCAAGTATGGTGGTATAAGTATACTATGCAGTGGGCCTGTTCGGACAAGACGTCTATGAATTCAGTATGACTAACTTTTAACCTTGTTGTGATACAGAAAAGTTTGATAGGTGGATGTACCTAATAATTGAGTCCTTTACAAAATCGAAACCAAGCAGTCAACCAGAAATGATAGATACGGTGAGTGTGGATGGGGTAAATTTAACAAAGACAAGGCCCCTTGGTGGGTCCTCTACTCCTCTGTGTTTTTTTTTTTTTTTTTCTTTGCCTTTCCGAGCTTAAGAGAAAAATGAAAAAAAAAATAATAATTATTTCTTCTGTTGATGAATGCTTGCTTCGAGTTCATGTATTTAACTCTGTATATGCAGTATATTTTAACTCTTAATGAATATCAATTTTGCGATCTAAATTCCTGTTTGTGCATAGGAAAGGAACACCTATTACTTGGAACTTTCATTTGCTTGTGCTTGTCTGGAATTATTCAATTTTCTCTTTTTGTTTTTCCCTAAACGAGGGGTGGAGGGGGAGGTTGTTTAAGCATAATTAGCTGGTCTGCTCATAGCAAATTTGCTTTAAAAAGATACAAATAAATAAATAGCGGAAACTTTTGGTCCCAAGTCATGTGAAACAGCATCATGCGAGCATGCGCACAAATAATCACTAGAACCTGAATCGAGTGATTGATCCAAAGACGAGGAAAATATGTAATAATATCAGTGCATGCTTCCAATGATTTGCATAGTACATTGATTGCAACCCGTGAATTGAACTTGCTTTTTGTAGTTACTAGTTAGACGTACCCCAGAGAAAAATGGGAAGAGTTTTTTTTTTTTTTTTCTTGTATCATCTCAGTTGAAATCAATTATCTGATTGAAGCTTATGTAATTATATAATTGCACCTACCAACTGTCTGTTCACTCATAGGTAAACAACGAAAAAATTATTTATTTTTCACAGGTAAATTGGCATTAACTATTTCTAGGTACAAGCTACGTCTGGATCCTGCATCTTGCAAGTAGTTATGGATCTAATGGTTGCCATTGGAACTCCGTTTATTTTAAAGTCAACATTATGAGCAGAATTTTATAACAAAAGTATAATCAAACCACTTGAACTCTTGTATCTGAATTATGTTTTGTTATTTTCAATACAGGTAACAGGAAATAGTAACATATGTTGAGCTATTAACTCGTCAAGTCAGGGCCAGTACCATGAACGTTGATCCGGTCAATGGCATCGTATGCATGTGTTTAGTATTTCTTCTACTTAAGTTAGCAAATAAATCTCAGCATTGGCATGCCACTAATTAAGCTATCTAAGCTAAATCATGACCGAAAACAAACAAAAAGGTAAACAAAACAAAGAAAAATGAGACTTACAATTCAATCAGTGACCAGCATCGAGGTGGGGCTAGCCACTTTCTTCCCTAAATTCCACCCTTAGTTTTACATGGAACACAATTAAGCAAAAACCCAAATCCACCATTCTAACCCCTAACCCAAATCTAATCCTAGCCTACACTTTCTTCCCTAAATTCAACCCTTAGTCTTACAAGAAACACAACTACGCCAAACCCAAATGCACTATTCCAGCCAACCCCTAACCCTAATCTAATCCTACCCTACACACTTTCTTCCCTAAATTCAACCCTTAGTTAAACACAATTAAACAAAACCGAAATCCACCGTTCCAGCCAACCCCTAACCCTAATATAATTCAACCCTACACAAAATACGCCTATCATATGGACGATAGATCCTCATACACGGACTTAATCCCAGGCCGCTCTGAAACTGGCCGGATACACCTCAAAGCAATCCCTAACATCTCCTTCATCCCCTTGTTATTGCTCCCTGCCTCCTCCACAATTACTGGGTCAAAACAATCTGACCCGCGACCCTCAGCAACCCGTAACCTCACCCAGTCTGTCAAGTCCACCCCTCCCTCCTCACCTGACACCAAATCACCCGCACACCGACCTGTGAGGAGCTCTAGCAGAACAACCCCAAATGCATACACATCAGATTTGAAAGAGGGACTTGGCTTCTTGGAGGCAGCAAGCTCAGGTGCACGGTAACCAAGAACGCCAGAGTCAAGGATTTGTTCAACAGTGCCTGACTGGGTCATGAGGCGGTGTAGACAATAGTCAGCCACACGTGCATTCAGGTCAAGACCATCAAGGAGTATGTTTGTGGCCTTAAGGTTGCCGTGTGGCATGGCACGGTCAAAATGGAGGTAGTTAAGGCCACGGGCCACATCAACCGCAATTTTGAGGCGCTGGGCCCAGGTGAGAGGTGGGCCCCTCCTGCCAGGCCGGTCTGAAAAAATAATATTGGTTGTTAATAAAAGGACTAGTGACCTTGTGAGCTAGGAAAATTTAAAAACTACACATGATGCTTCACTCTTTCTGTTTATTTTTTTTTTAAGTAAAAAAGGCTGCAAATTTAGAACGCAATCAAGATACTAACTCAAATCATAAAAAAATTATGCATGTTAAATTAGATCTTGTTTTGTAAAACATCATGCACTGAATCTTTTTGTTGTTAGTTACTCCTTTCCTTACTGCAAATTTTAAAACATCATGCCTTTAGGATCGCCTCAAATGTTGGGGAACCACTTATGCAAGCATCGAAAATAAAAGGAAAAAAGAAAACACAACAATATGTTATAAGCATACCGTATAAGAAGCCTGCGAGGCTCCCAGGAGAGACATAATCTGACAAGATAAGCTTCTCATGTTGCGTGGGCCCCCAATAGTAACCTCTCAGCCCAACCACATTAGGGTGTCTGATGTTCGCAAACTTTTTGGCTTCTTTAGCAAACTCCTTTTTGGGCTTCGCAACACCTTCCCTCAACCACTTCACAGTGAGAAAAACTCCATTATCTAATGTGGCCCGATAAGAGGTGCCGTGGCTACTCCTACCCAAAACCTCAGCCGGGGCCCGCGACAACTCCTCAGGTGTAAGAGTAATCGTTTCATCCAAAAAGTGCAGCTCTCCTGCCAGCCTGTCAGGTGACCTGGCCTCAAGCCGTGCCAGACTGTCACCTGACTCAGGCGACCAAGACATGCGACTGTGCTTAGCTGGTGACAGCCCAGAGGCCATTGGGGGGCCCATTGCAGCCAATTTCTCTTCTTGGGTAAGCACTGCTTCTGAGGTCGACCCCTTCCTGAGATCATCTGCCGAAACAACCACATTACCACCCTTCTTGATGTCATGAATATCTCTTTTTTTGAGGCGCTTATCAGAGAGATTTTCTGGATCTATTTCACTAGATGAACTCTTATACCAGAATACAACTGCTAAGAGTATAATTAGTGCAAAGCCTACACAGGCAGCTATGATACCAATTTTTGCACCTGTTGTTAGATGCTTTTGACCGGAACCATTATTTGAAGCATTGAAGGATCCTGATGACCCCGGTGGAAGCACTAAATTGGGGTTTCCTGGGTGGAAAGAAGATTCAGGGAACTTCCTCAAATTCACTGGCACGACCCCTGAAAGGTCATTGTAAGATGCATTAAAGGATAGGAGAGTGTCAGGCAGTGAACCTGGTAGGGGCCCGTTAAGGTTGTTTCGCGATACATCAAGTGAGGTAAGAGAACTTAAGTTGGAAATGGAAGGCGGTATTGGGCCAGAGAAGTTGTTCGATGAAATATCTAAGAGATAAAGACCAGTCAAGGAAGTGAAACCATCAGGGAAACTACCGGTAAAATGGTTTCCCGAAATATCAATTGCACGTAAGTTTGGTTTCACAGTGGCTGGAGGCGAGAAGGAGATATCCCCTGTGAGCAAGTTGTCTTGCAAATAGATTTCTTGCAAAATTGAGGATGTGAAAATGCTGGTTGGAATGGGGCCATCAAATCTATTTGAGCTCAGGTCAAGTACTGTAAGTTTTGGATATTGAGCTGCCGACTCTGGAACAGCACCACTGAAAGTGTTGTGAGAAAGGTTTAAGTGATTTAGCCGCAAGAATTGAGATGTAGTATCAGGAAATGTACCAGTAAGTTGGTTTCGGCTTAAATCGATGAACTCTAGGTCATTGGTCCATTTTGTAATTAGAGAGAGGTTTCCCTTGAACTGGTTATTAGACAAGTCAAGAACTGTGCAACTTCCAGTCAGAAGTGGCAATTCACCAGAAATTGAGTTGCTTGAAAGATTAAGCACTCTTAAACTAGGAGATGTGATCATGTTAATATGCCCTGTAATATTGAAGATCATGTAAAGATTAAAAATAAGGATTAACAAATAAAAAAAATGAAGTGATTAACAGTGAAGATCCAACTTCTCTAACTGTTCGTATTATTTATAATGCATTTGATATTTCAATAACTTTGCCAAAAGTTACAAATCAACACAAGCCCTTGGTTTCACTAATTAACCAATAACTGTTCAAGGTTTTATTGTAAAAATATATCTACTGTTCAAGGCTCTAAAGTCTAAATATTTATTAAAGAAACAAAAACTTCAAATTACACCAAATTCAGCCTCGATTGACCCTAGAATATGAACTAAGCTCACTGTCCATGGTTTATCTCAATGAAGCCTCAACCACCTTAATTTAACAAATGCGCAAGTTAAGCCAATAAAAAGCAAAATCAAACAAAAAGAGACAGAATTCATCACCTGACAGATTATTTGCACTCAAATCAAGCTCACTCAACACAAGAGAATCTCCCTTCAAGAGCCCACTAGGTAAAAACCCAGTAAATCCATTGTTCCCGAGCCGCAAAACCTCCAAATCATACACATAATTGAACCCCGGTAGGTCGCCCGATAGACCATTATAGCTCAAATCCAACACCTTCAAGCTTCCAAATGTAGAGATCTCAGCCCCATCAATTAACGACCCCGTCAATTTATTATGACTGAGGTTTAAGTACTTGACAGATTCAGACATGTCTGCCAAAAATTTGAGCTCTTTTGGGTTGGAACTGACAAGTGAATTACCACTCAAATCTACATGAACCACACTTGATTCTATCAGGAATTTCCAATCAATGCCACCTTCTAGCTGATTCCAACTCAAATCCAGAAACTGTAAGGTTGAAATAATCCCCAACCCAGCAGGGATCCCTTTTGTGAACCCGTTACGAGAAAGGTTTAGGGATACCAGGCTTTTCAGCCCTTTAAGGGATGCCGGTATTGGACCAGATAAGGAATTTCGGCTTAAATCCAACGATAGAATAGATTTGAGGCCATCAATTGTATCAGGAATTTGACCCGTGAAATTATTCCCGGCTAAAGAGAGATTTTGCAGATTTGAAAGCTTCCCAATATCTCCTGGCAGTTCCCCATAGAACAAATTGTCTGAAATGTCGAGAAATTTCAGGCTTTTAAAATCCCCTAGGTTGGCTGGAAGAATGCCAGAGAGGTTGTTACCAGCCATGGAGAGCTTCACCAAAAGGGTGAGATTGGAAAAAACAGAGAGGTCCACACGGCCAGATAGACCATGTCCATCCAAGACCACACCTGCCACATCAGCTCCACTACAGACAATGCCATTCCACGAGGCCGGGCAGCCATTGAAATCGATTGATTCTTCATTCCACGAATCGGTTATAAAACCTGACGGATCTTGGGTTATGCCCTTTTTGAATGCAAGAAGAGCAAGTATACCTTGAGAGGGAAGCTGGGCAAAGGAAGGCAATGTGAGTAGAAATAGAAGACAAATCCTCCCAATGAGCTCCATTTGCCTTTCTTTTTTGTTCTCTCACTCTAAAAAAACCCAAATTTGCACTAGAAAGCAAAGGTGCTGAGGAAAGGTTTCATGGAAGTGGTTTTAATAGAGAAAAAGACCAAGTTCTGCAATTTTTGGCTGACTCAAAGACACCTAGCAACCACCATTTGTCGCCATTGTGAAATTGCAGCCACAATATAATCTGCAGCAATGGAAATAAAGATGTCATTAGCAATTAGATGCAACTGGAAATCTTAGAATTTTGCTGAACTCAACAGCTATGTCAGAATTTTGCTTGAGTATGGTTGTTTAGTGATATTGGAATGAATATCACTACTTGGGCTGATGTGATTACAGAAGCACCTAGACAATCAGCTAGAAAGCTTTTATCTTCTCCGAAATCTAAAGTAAAAGGGTTTTACTTTAATCAGATCATTCATTTACTTTAAGTGAATTCCCTTTTTTGCGCTTGTTGTTTTATGTCAGCTCTCTATAGCTCAGTTTTCTCGACTTACTATAGTCTTCTTGCTTAGGAAAAATGATGACATAAAAATTACTTTGACATTTGCAATTAAGTACTACAATATCTAACTAAAAGCCTAGAGAACAAAAGGTAAAAATGATATTGTACCTGCAGACTGCAATTGGAGAAGTCAGTCCCTTCTCCTGGAGGTTCCCTTAAGCAGCTTCAAAGCATTGTCTTATCTGAGCTTAAATAAGGAGAAAATGCAACACACAGAAAAATATTTTTAAGTTGTACTGTAAAAATAAATAAAAATAAAAATTAAAAAAAATAAATGGGTAGCACTCAGACTCAAATTAATAAACGAAGAGTGATCCAACAACCTCACCGCTTGCGGAAATGCTTGTAATAAGCTGGGCCCCACCTCCACAGAGAAAACAAGGACAGACACTTCAATGCATGTAGATTTGGGGACCAGAAAGGAGAAGGAATGAGAAATGTGGCCAAAATATTAAAAAGGAGGAGGAAATTTAATGGGAAAAAAATGTAGAAACAAAATGGCGAAACCCTAACCCTAGGAAGTAAGAGCAGACTGTGCCGCTGTGGAGTGAAGTTGTGACTTGTGAGTAATAGTGGGAGAGCAGAGCGCGAGAGCAGAAATGAGGGGGTAAAAGAAGTAAAAAAGTGATCTCTCTTTATTTCATTATTTTATTGAGATAATTTGATATCACCCCCTCAGATCTTTCTCAATTGGACATAACCCCCTCCGAAAAAAGTGCGGCCGGAAAATTTTATATAAAAAAAAGTTATCTCTCTTTATCCGATTATTTTATTTTATTAAAAGGCAGCCAAGCCCAATACAACTGTGCTAGAAGTAGAATACAACTGTGCTTTTATTTTGTTTATAGTCGTAATAAAATGTAAAATATCAAATAAAGAATTTGAGAATTTGGATATATATTTTTTTTAAATAATTGCAAATATGTGTCTTGTTTAAGTAAAATTTTGGATATGAAATTTACCAAATTAAATTATTCGAACAAAATTACATTATAGTACTATTAATTATAGCTTAAAACATGTCTAATATCCCTTTAATTTCAAAACTATTACTGGCGAAAATGAATAATAGGAAATGGAACGAAAATATCCTAACTTATAAAGTTATCTACGAATATTCTTACCGTAGAACTGAATGGTTCATTCTTAGACATTCCGCAATATTTTGTTCTCTATGAATTTTCACAAATTAATTATTTTTGAGATTCTTGTCTATGACATTTGTTATTCACAAAAGAAAAAAGAAAATATCTGCTTATTAAAATATCAGCACGCCTGACCCAGTACGGACGAGTGGTAAAATTCAAAGAAGATATTGTATTTCGAAAGGAAATTGTATAGCATGCCAAAAATACTATAACCAATGTCAAACTTGGATGTACAAGATTAATAGCCAAAAAAGTACAAAAAAAAAAAAAAAAAAAAAAAAGAGAACTCTTAAGTCTTAACTCAGGGAGTCTAATGAGACAGCTTTTGTGATTTTGTTATCACGGAGCGGAGGATTTCTTGAAGACCCGGATAATTTATTTAACAGTGATTATCAGCGTAAGGTAGAACCAATCAATTATACTGTATAACAGTAGAAACCATTTTTTTTTCCTTTTTCTACTGTAGAGCAGTAGAAATCAATTGTGCCAGCAACGCAATGCAATATAGAAGGAAAAAACACAACATCTAACTGTCACAGTGATCATTTCTCACCGTAATGAACTATTAGAAATTGGAATACACAGAAAAATGAACAGGGTTACATTCATCATCATTTATCACCACAAAAATCAGACCATTGGGTCATACATACTACTGAACCACAAGCAGTGAGATCAGATAACACAAACCACCCCCCCCCCCCCCCCCCCCCCCCCTCTCCCACACCCCCAACCAAAAAAAAAAAACCACCACCACACATCCACAAAACAAAATAAGAAAATCGAGGGAAGATAAAAATTCCTTATTCAAAGTCAGACTCATCGCTAATTGGATCGCTCTCGACATAACATTTTTTCATTGCATTGCCCCTCTTTGGCCTCTTACTTGCAGCAACAACAGCAACCTCCTGGATCTCACCTATAACACTAGAGGAATCATCCCCACCACGTCTTTTCCTATTAACTGGGGATGCTCTCTTCTTCGTAAGCTTGGTTGTATCTGCAGCACTTGTTTTCTGTGAAGTGGGCCCTCTCTTTCTACCTGCAGCTGCAGCTCTGGGCTTGGCATTGGTTTCTGCTGCTGGTTTTCTTCCTCTTCTCTTTTTCTCCAGTGGTTGGGGTGCTGCTTCCGCTAGGATCTGCTTTGCCTGCCCAGCAGAAGATTCTGCCTCCATTGCTGCTATTTTTTAAAAGAAAATTAGATACAAAAGGGAGGAATATTGTTCAATTTTTTTTGCTTGGTGGATGACTTTCAAAAAGCAGTACTTGTCTTTTGCAAATAACCTGTGTCATCTGGAGAGAAGTTGTATGCAGACAGGCGTTCTTTCAGCTCAAGCACCTCATCTTCATTATCATCCACAACCACTTCAGACTGAAATAGAGAAGAGCAGATTTACTCAGCAATTCAATAAATTGAATATAATTGAAATTGTTAAAGAAGAAGTTGAGATAATCAATAATACTTGGTGGAAAAAGAAAGATGATGACTATCAGACCTTTTTAGCAGCAGCTCTCTTTTGCACAACTTCTTTAGCCTTAGGTTCTGATGGTCCAAGCAAATAATCTGCAAAAGCAATCATATTTCTAAGCAAGTACACATGCAAGTGAACATTGAAAAGAGATTATTAAAACAAACGAACTTAGCACATACCGGCATCATCCATGTTGACTTCTTTCAAAGCTGCAGCTGCATCTTTGGGCTTGGCATTCGTTCCTACTGCAGGTTTTCTTCCTCTTTTCCTTTTCTCCTGTGGTTGCGGCGCTTTCACGATTTGCTTTGTCTGGCCAGAAGAGGATTCCATCTTCATTTCTGAAATTGTTTAAAGAAAATTAGACATATAAAATCAAGGAGTATTGTTCAATTTTTTCCCTGCTTGCTGAATGACTTTGAAAAAGTAGTTCTTGTCTTTTGCAAATAACCTGTGTCATCTGGAGAGAAGTTTTCAAGGTTAGATACAGATAGGCGTTCTTTTAGATCAAGCACCTCATTGCCATTATTATTGACAACCTCTTCTGACTGAAATTGAGATGAGAAAATATGTTTGTTGACTAGTTGAGTCAGTCAATAATTAGAGTGAAAAGAGAGAGGAGACCATTATACCTTTTTAGCAGCAGCTCGCTTTTGTACTGCTCCTCTAGCCTTAGGTTTTGATGACTCAGGTAAATAATCTGCATAAGCAGGCATATTTCTAAGAAAATATACAAACAATTGAACATCGAAAAGAAATTACAAAAACATATTAACAGCATGTACCCGCAGCATCCATGTTGACTTCCTTCAAAACTGCAGCTGCAGCTTTGGATTTGGCAATGGTTTCTGCTGCAGGTTTTCTTCCTCTTTTCTTTCTCTCTTGTGGTTGTGGAGCAACTGTAGCGGCATCATCCATGTTGACCTTTTTTCTTCCTTTTTGCTTGCTAGCAGAGGATTCTGTCTCCATTTCTGCAATTGTTAAAGGAAAATTAGAGATGTAAAATCAGGGAGTATTCTTCAATTTTTTTCTGCTTGATGAAAGCTTTTGAAAAATGAGTTCGTCTTTCGCAAATGACCTGTGTGATCTGGAGAGAAGTTTTCATGGTTGTATGCAGCTAGGGGTTCTTTCAGCTGAAGCACCTCCTTATCTTCATTATCTTTCACAACCTCTTCACACTGAAATCGACAGAAGAGATTCATTACTGAATAGATTAAATATAATTGAATTTGATTAAAAAGTTAATTTAATTACTAGAAAATGAAAAGAAAGATGACGACAATTGTACCTTCTTAGCAGCAGCTCTCTTTTGTGCTGCTCCATTAGTCTTGGGTTTTGATGAATCAGGCAAATAATCTGCAAAAGCAAGCATATTTCTTGGCAAATACACACGAAAGTGAACATTGGAAAGAAACTATTCAAACATATAAACTACGGTTACCGGCAGCATCCATGTTGACATCTTTCCGAGCTGTGTTGTTCTTCCTTGGCTTTCTCACGGATTTCAGGGCAGTTCCACCCGCTGCAAGGGCCTTATCTCGCATTGCCTTCCTTGTGTCTTCTGCTTCCACATCCTTTTTTCCTTGTCCCTGTTCATGTCAGATGATAATCAGATTGTGAATGTACCAGTCATAAGGGACTGTTTGTGGCTGGCAAAATATACACCCATGACGTGCACACAGCCATATAAATGCCATACCAATGAGACTTGTGCAGCACCATAATTACTAATTGGCTGACAAGATACTAGATATAATTACTAATTGAACTAGTCAGAATAAAAGAAATGCAAGGTCTAATCCTTACATCAAGTTCCTTGTCAAGAGCATCAAGATCTTTCGACCAGAGAGATTTAGGTGAAGCCTTCCTTAACTCTTCAACCTCAGCCTCTAGTTTGTCCCTCTCAGCACACAACTGCTGGATCTTTTCAAGCGTTAGTGTGCCGATTGGCATTGACAAGAGATACTCATAGTCGCTGGCTCTAATCACACCTCCTGCGACAGCCTCAGGAGACATGTCTTCATTATCCTCTTCTGCACCTGGGGTCCCTGAAACCATTCCTTTTGTCTTTTTTGTGAAAGGGATAAAACCCTTTTGTTTCAACTCAAAGAGAAGGTCTGCTCTCTTCCTGTTGGTCACTATTATCTCACCTTCCACCACACCAAGTATGAACCGAACCTTGTTATCCAGCTTAAGCAGATCCAGATCTAGGTTGTCCAGCAGTGCTCTCTGCATTTCATGTGAAACCAAAATGTCAGCATTTCAAATCAATTTATTGAATATTGTTTAATATAAAAGAATTACACCGACAAAACCAACCTTCCGTTTTGCATAGAAGTCGAGTCTTATATGGAAGAAATCTTCAAAAACTGAGGAGCATATAAATGGAAATGAAGTAAGAACTTAAAATAGAAAACCCACATAGAAGGAAGAATTACAAAGGGAAGAAACAATAATTTTGAACTTACTTTGCTCTGGGGTATCATACTTCTTGATGACACCCTTGGAATCAAAAAGGTGCATATCGGTTGTGGTAATTGTGGTTATAAGATTGAATTTCTTCTCCAACCCCTCTTGGATCGCAATTTTCATATTTTCTTCAGTTAAAGTAACCTCAAAGTGAACTGTCCCATCATCATTGCGTTCTCGATAATCCTGCTTAGAAATAAAAAGATATATCACATATGAAAAAATTCTAACTGTTTGATTTCAAGAATAAAATTCTCATATTATCAAGTGACTATGAACGTTACCTTAATAAATGGTTCCTTAATCTCATCATTTCCAGTCATTAGGGACTCCAGAAATTCTTTGTAGTCTTGGGTCCATCTCCTAATTGGCAGTTCTGTAATTCTCAAAGTTGTACTATCAACTTGCTCTATGACACCAGTGATGGTATATGTCACCCCCGCTTCCTTAGTTGCTGATTTTTTAATGGAACCCTGGTAACATTCTTGACATTAGTATCTACTAAACTCAAATTAATGCATTCTTCAACTTTTCAGAATTAGAATTTGGTTCATGTACCTTAAATCCCCTATACCATGGATCCATGGGTTCCATGGGCTCATCGTTTAGTAGTCGCTTCACATTTGCAATTATGTCCTTAGGGTTGTAATTTGGCACAAAAGTGCTCCATCCAGTCCCAATCCCTTCACTACCGTTGACTAGAACCATTGGTATTATTGGCGTATACCTGTCAATTTGAAGAATAAAACATGCTTACACAAGTTAATCAAACAACTACAATTTGAAGAATAAAAATATTCTTATACAAGTTAATCACACACAAAAATAAATTTCAAATGGAAGAAATGCAATATAGATTAGTACCAAACAGGTTCAATTGACTGGCCATCTTCAGTCTGGTATTCAAGGAGAATATCATCATCCTTCGGAAACAAGAACCGAGTTAAAGGCGAAAGGCGAGTATAGATATGCCTCGCACTTGCATGGTCTTTTCCGCCCTGGAAAACAAAAATAGATGCATCAAAAATTGAGTGCTACAAGAAATTAATTAGCCAAATAGAAACAAATATTTTAATTGGATAGCTTTTCAGTAGCATACCTGGTGTCTGGTACCGAATTGACCATTAGGTTGTAATAGGTTAATATTGTTGCTTCCAACAAAGTCTTGAGCCATACCAATGATGGTACCAACAAGATTCTGTTCACCATGATGGTACGCTGAATGCTCAGATACATAACCAGAGAATCGGGACACCTACATGACAGCAAATGAAAAGGCCTTAGCTTATTTTCCTTTTTTTCTAAAATATTTAAATTAGAGAGGAGGTGTAGTGTGAAACTTACCTTAGCTTCCTTGACAAAGTTTCTCTTGAAAGAGCAAAACAATATCTTTCTCTGGGCTGGCTTGAGGCCATCGACCATGGATGGTATTAACCTTGGTAAATCAGCCATAGAAAAGGGGATCAGCTCCTTGTTGTCGATAGTTTTCTTCTTCTTCGATGTGGCACGGCCGCCAATGGAGGAGTTGTAGCGAGAGCTGGACTGGAGAGGATGCTTTTTTGCAGTAGCCATGTTGGATTGGATTGGATTGAATCTGAACACAGAGACTGTGTCGAAGAGAAGAGAAAGAGGAAATAGATCTGAAAAATAGGGTTTTGGAATTGGATGGTTTGTCAGACAAACGGTCTGAGCCTGGCTTCGAAATTTGAATTGGTGCGACAGCGACGCTGATTTGAATAGAGCAATTCAACGCCGACGAAGTGATGAGAAGAAAGTGGAAGGAAACGGAGGAGATCAAATCCATCAGGGACGGGAAATAGATCGGACGGTGCATAGGAGACCAATTATTGTATACGTTTGATAACTGATGAGTTATACACGAATTATTCTCGAAATTTATACTTTTTTTAATGTCTGGACTATATATGGTTTAGAAAGAATACTTTTAAGTCAAGAATATTTGAATATGACCAAACTTTTTAAATACAATTTTATTGACTATCCAAATGGATAAGTCCAGTTAAGGGATGGGGATTTATATAGATGAATATGTTACTACGCATATGTTTTATTTTTCCTTTTTTTTATTATTACTAGCATAAGATGCCCTCATATGTGGGCAAATAAAGAAATAAAATAATGTGAGACAATAAAAATATGTTTCTTAATTTATCAGCGTTACAAATAAATAAGCTATTCAATTTGTTTCTATATTAGATGAGAAACCAATCCATAGTGTTTATTCGTCTGGCGATTCACATCCAACCACAGATCAAACCGATCGAACGGTAGAGGATAAAAAATTACAATCTCCCAGCCTGACCTTTTATATGGATGTTTAACTCCTTTTATCTGAAATGTTTACTCCTTTTGTTAGGTGCTTTTATAAGTAGTAGATAGATATTTTAGCTCAATTTATATTTTTAATTTTACATAATTATATATAATGGTGTTAGAGAAATTGATACATGAGAAATGCTTAATAAAATGACGCCAAAAAATTTGTCTCTGTAAAAGCCCTTTTTATAATTTAGTCTGAGAAAAAGCTCTTTTTTTAAAAAAAAAAAAATATATATATATATATATATATATATAAAAAGTGAACCGTCGGATCAAAAAATTCTACAGGTTTTAAAATCCAAAATTGAGTGAACTGGGTGTTATACAAATTGATTGATGTTTTCTTTTATAAATAACCAACAAATAAATAAGAATTATATATGAAGGCAAGTTGTTAAATAAACAGGATATTATACATACATACTTCAATTTCAAAGGGGGATTTCACTGTTCAATTTCTGCGTATCCCAGCCGTCCGATTAATGGATCGGATCTTCTTCCTGCGATCTATGCCATTCAACTGCATTTTTCCTTTTGTCATCGTTCTTTTGTTGTTTCTGCATGTGGTCTCCTGTGATGTGTCCCATACTTTACCTTTCTTTTCTATGGATTGCACTAAAAATATACTGAGAAGTTCATAGAAAAATGAGGGAATTTTTCACGTGATGGACATAACATCTATGTGCATCTGGATCGCGTGGACAAAAGAAGAGGACGGAGAGAAAGAAACACGGTGTATGTGATCCCGTTCCAACCTTATTATTTTTCTTCCATAACGTGCCATTTTTCTCGGCCCTTCTCGATACATCTGCTTTCCTCGCCATTACAAACGAAAGGAAAAAAAAAAAAAAAAAGCAGAGTGCAGCGATTGGGAAGAGAGCAAGCATTGTCGTCAGCGGCCGGGGAGGGGGAGTGATTGGATGACGACAATGCTTTGTTCTCCGATTGCTGCTGCAGTTTGTCCTCCGACTGGCTGTCGTTCTTTCATCTCGAAATCTCTCCCCTCAGGTCTCAGTAACTCCTCTCACAAGAAAAATCGTGATGCTTTGTTCACTCCCCAAGGCGAAGTCGAGCTCGATCTCCTCCACGCTCTCAAGGATTTCGACAACCTCGCTTTCGACAACCTCGCTCTTTTTAAAGTCGGATGGCTCAGATAAATTTGGAGTACTCTCTCTCATTTTGGTGAGATTTTCCCTCTATTTTTCTTTTCTTTCTCTGATTTTTTTTTCCTGCTTCGTAAGTTTTGGTGCATAATATTTTTTTCTTCTTTTTCCCCTTCATTTGTGTGCTTAGTATATAAGCTTTCATTGAAGGATAAAAAATAGGATGGCTTTTCACTGTAGAAAGGACAGATCTGATTATTTGTAATTTTGTTTTACTGCATTTCTTGGAGAGTTCATATAGTTAAGAACTTTATGAAACAAGTAAAAAAGGAACGGAGGTGGTACCATCAGTCCTTTTGTATAAGAAAAGCTTTAATTATTTGTAATTTTACTTTATTTCCTCTGCTAGGTATCTGTTTTATGACACTTTTTATGGCCCTTTTTGTAGAAGAGACACTCTGATTATTTCTAATTTTTCTTTTATTTATGAAACAGAATTAGATTACATGATTGTCAATTCCTGGATGTCGTGATATGTTGCCTGCAGTTTTCTGAGAAAGACGAATAATTATAGCCTTAAGGTAATTTTTGCTTTTTTTTTTTCCTGGAAGTGTGCAGCTAAGTTAATTGGTTTGATCATGACTGATTAATAAATCACTGTTCAATTAGCATATCCACCGGATGACCAGACCTGTTCGCTTGGATCCTCTCCGAGCCCTCGCCATGCCTGGTGTAGCATGAGCAGCGTAGAGGAGGAAGATGAGGGTTCGCCTCATCTGGACACACAAATCTCAAGGCCTCTTCTGCCCCGTTTTTAGGTGAGATTATTCTGTCATTGGATCATTTATTGATTGGCTGCTGGAATGAATACCTTTGACTTATTTTCTTAGAATTAGGTTCCTGGAAATTGATCAGAAGGCATGGGTTGAATTATTTTGCCTCTGTTTTTGGTAATCAAACTAGATTTTTCTTAAAAAAATCTGAGTTGGAGCATGCTCATGATGGTTCTCAATGCTTGATTAGCAGTAGCCGTTAATGGCTAAAAATTGTTTTTTTTCTTTTTGCTTCATTTTCAAATCTTAATAAGACCAGCATATCAAATTAAAATAATGTTGGAGGGCAACATTTTGTACTTTTACATATATTCAATTTTCTTTCATATTATCTCTGATGAAACCAAACAATTGCATTCGGCAGGATAGTTTCTGTGCTACCAAATAATGATCTAACCTCAAATGTTCAAAGAACAAGAGGTTAGTATGTCTTTTTTCCCCCCGCATGCTAGATGGTTCTGCAAATTATTTATGCAATAATTATTATAAATTCTAGGTCTTTGTTTTCATCGTACATCTGTTCTATAATAGCATAATAGATTTTAATAGGCTCATACAATTAGACTGTAATTTATCTATAGTACCATTTTATATTTACTTCAATGTTGATTGGAGTTATTTAGGTAAAGTATTTTACGACTTTATGATGCATTAAAAAAAAATTAATGCACAAGTCAAAGGGATATATCCTTCAATGGTGTGGTTCCGGATGTGCATTAAAAAGATCACCAAAATGTCCATTGGATGTTACTTGATAAGTGAAATTTGTGTAATATTACATTACCTGATAGGTAGTTATAAATCATAAAATAATTATTTTCTTTGTTTGAATTGTACCAGTTTAGTTTTTTACCTCAGGAGTTGTTAACTACTGTACTGAGAAATGACTGTAGCAAATATTCTCAGTTTGATTTGGATGGTGCTTTATTTCAATTTCCCTTATTATTTAATAACTGCAACTGATTTACCTGTGAAAAATCTTGACTTTTATTGTTATAATATGATCCTTATGTTTTGATGGTTAGGCTTCACAGCACTTGGCATAGAGTAGAGAGGCAATGAAGCAAATTGAGCTCTCGAAGAAGGTAAAAGAGAACTTGCAATCTCTGTACTTTTATTGTTGTTTGCTTCGAAAAGAGCATTGAAGTAATTTCAAACTTTTCCTCTTTCCATTCTTTGACCCTGATTAGGGTTTAAGGTTTTTACTATATATATTTTTATAATGGATATGTTACATAATGAATTTTGAGTGTTTTTGTTCCTATAATATCAGCCTCATATATTTTTATATTTTTTTTTGTGTTACACTGTTTCAGAGGTTCTCTTCTCGCCAAGGAATGCATAAATCTTTTCGAACTAAAATAATTAAAATTTCAGTGTCACAAGAAAAATCAGGTACCGCTTCAGTCCTCTTCTCCCTCTTACTTTATGGTTCTACTATTTGTACAATAAAATGTTTGGTTTAATATATATACATATGGCTCTAAATATTTCTGCAAGTGTTTCCTCAAATCATAGTAGGTTTTTAAATTTATATTTCTTACAGCTTAACCTTTTTATATTATTTATCTGAAATATCTAAATTATAACTGAAATTTTTAACGTTGAATTTTTCAGGGTATTTTCTAAAATTAGAGTATTTCTGCTATCAGTAAGTGCTTCAACAACCTTTGATGTTATTTCCTGCTATTAACATGGATATTCACATTGTTCACATTGAATAGGTTAATGAATGACACTTCTCAATAAATGCATATATTATCTAAATGCCATTGTATTTTGGCCCTGCATTTACCTCAATAATGACATCCAACATTATACACCAGGAACAACAGATCCATTATACTCAAATTTTTACTCAAAAGTTTTACTCAAAAGTTTTACTTGATAAACTATAACTAGGCACATCAATCTACTAATTTTTATTTCTTATTGCTTTACTCTTTGTTAACGCTTCTCGACCAGCTCGATTCACCTTGAACTATTGTGAATTCTTACGCAGGTTCCACCTCTGATGGTGGACGGATAAAAGAAAAAGCCCTAAAATATAGTTTTGTACATGTGACTACACCGCTATAGTGATTGGATTTTTATTGGGTTGTTTCATGTTATAGCAAAATAAGTAATTACAGACATTTGTTTTCTTTGGTATGGCTTAGTTTTGTACATGTGACTAGACCGCTATAGTGATTGGATTTTTATTGAGTTGTTTCATGTTATAGCAAAATAAGTAATTACAGACATTCGTTTCATTTGGTATGGCTTGGATTGTATTATATTTTGTTTTGAAATGTATTTTTTTCCCTCAATTTCATCTCAGTGAAGGAATACAGGTATGAATTAAATTAAACTTTCATCGCGCGAAGCGCGATGCAGTTGCTAGTTACCGTTCAAATTTTAAAATTTTAATTGGAATGTAGGATACACATTTCCCTTTCTGGCAATATTTATTGTTCATTAAATAATGTCAACATCTGGATCGATTTTAATAATTTCACTCTGAAAAAGCTAGACTTAGAAGAAAATAAATTATTATGTGTGACTGTTTGTTAGTTATGTGTTTATGGATATTTTGTTATTATAGTATATGACAATAAGTTAGTATGTAAGACATCAAAACGAAGTTGTGATCTTTGTATGTATGTGTAAGTCTATCTATAAGTTGTGTACTTTATATTATAACTTACTCTTGTCTCGGGAACTCCCCTATCTACGGTACCATTTCAAAATTTTCATCTGAACTAGCCGCACGCACACTCAATTAAAAACTGATTTTATTTTCTCTATTTTTTCCATATATTTCCACACCAAAAAAAACAAAAATTTTCCAAAAATTCAGAAAAAATAATAATTAGAAAGAGAAAGAGAAGGAGAGCAGATTTAAATTTAAAAAAATAAATTTAGACAATATATTATATTTTTTTCTATTTTTCTTATTTTATTTGGGTTTTTATTTACAAAATAGGAAAAAATTTGAAAAAATATGAAAAAATTAGAATTAGAAATAGATGGAGAAGGAAAGTACATATTAGATAAAAGAAATTAAATTTGAGTTATAGTTTATATTTTTCTATTTTTTCTTACTTATTTTGATTTTTATGAAATAAACATTACAGATTTAAACCGAATGACGAAAAAAATGAATTTAAATTCTGTAACGATTTTTTTAAGCGTTACAGATTTAGCTTTCTATAATTTTTTTTTTAAAAAAAACGTTACAGATTTTGACCAATCTGTAATGTTTAATAAATTTGTAACGGTGCCTATTGTAATGTGCTCATGAATGTTACAAAGACATTTTATTAAACATTACATAAGCCCAAATTTTATGTGGTGATACATCAATTGCATTATTAGATAGGAAGTACTAGTCAGTTTTATCAACCACTTTCTGCTAACAAAGCACCATATAAACATACATTTTTGTTTAATGCTTGACCAATTTAAAGATTTATTCTACAATGTTGTAATATTGCAGTTTGTTCTTTTGCAAAACAATAACTTCAAATTGGTCAACCCATTAATAGGGATGAGCGTTTGCAGCATTTTACCATAATATCGCGGACAGATCTACTTGGTTGTTTTAAGAAGCCTCAATTATATTTTTCAACGCATTTGCATAAAATAATATTAATACGTATGATTTGCATCTAAAAATAATACAAATGCGGGCCTGTTCATAAAACCTATTAGAACTCATAAAAACTTTCTATATTATGGTCATACGCCCTAAAAGGACATTTATGTTAAATGTTTGATCAATTTGAAGTTTTATTATACAATGTTGCAATATTGCAATTTGCTCTTCTACAAAATAGGAACTTCAAATCTGTCAACTCATTAATAGGGATGTCTGTTTGAGGCGTTTGACCACACTTTCGCGAACAAATCTACATGGTTTTTTTAACGAGCCCCAATTATGTTCTTTTACTCATTTTCATAACCCTCAAATCTTCTTCAATTGGATATAACCCCCTCCAATCTTCGAAATTGGATATAACCCCTCAAATCATATTCATTAAGGATATAAGCCCTTTTCATAAATTTTAATCATATTATAATTTATGAAACTTAATTTCTACAATATTTGACCAAATTACCCTCTGCCCATACCTTTGGTCTTGTCCGCCATTAAAAAAATGAAATTACTTCTTCTCACTTCTGAATCAGTGGAAAGGAGTAATTACGGTACGGTTTCTCTCTAGTAAATCTTTTTCCATAATAATTCTATTACAGTAGAATATCTTTCTCTCTTTGTTTGCGCATGATTTTGTTTTGTCATTTAGTAACATAGAGTATTATTATTATTTCAAAAAAAATATTAATTATTTCAAAAACATAGAGTATTATTATAAGAAGTGCACAAATGACATTGGACAATTTATTTACATGAAAATATATGAGCCCATTTGTGCAACTGGAAGAATTTTTGCGACATCTCAACTTCAGATTACACAATTACACCATGGCAGCCTCAAATTTATCTATTTATGGAAGGAACAAAGAAATTGTCAAAATTAATTGATAAAGTTCAAATAGCATTGCCGTTTAAGGTTATAACAATGTTTTTTTTCTTTCCATCAGAATTCAAATACCAGCATCGAAGAGCAAAATTTGAACAGAATCTCAGGAAATTACCAAAGTGAGTTATTCTAATGGAACAAGAACGGAAGATGAAAAGTTAGGAGAAAGATAGGAGTTCCAAGAACGAAAGGGTGGCAACGAGCTGTACACCAACAATAGTCAAGAATGTGTTATTGGCGTGAAGATGTAAATGACAAGATACAAAATAGTCAATGAGCAATGGACAAAAGTTAATATGGTCAGAAATTATAGAAATTGTTTTACATAAATTAAATTATGATTAAAAATAGGTAAAAGGGTTTATATCCTAAATGAATGTGCTTCGAGGGTGTTATATCCGATTTCGAATATTGGAGGGGGTTATATCCAATAAAAGAAGATTTGAGGGGGTTATATCCAATTTTGCCTTCATAAAATGACATTAACATGTACTAGTTGCATTTACAAATAAAACAAATGTGGCCCCCTTCATAAAACCTATTAGAACTCATCTCAAACTTTCTAGATTGTGGTCATACACCCCAAACGGACTATCTTATTAAAAGTTTGACCAATTTGAAGTTTTTTTTACAATGTTGCAATATTGCAGTTTGTTCTTTTGCAAAATAGAACCATCAAATTGGTCAACCTATTAATATGGATGAGAGTTTGAACCATTTTACTCGATACCGCATATAGATCTACTTAATTGTTTTAAGAACCTCGATTATTTTCTTCTACTCATTTGCAAAAAATTACATTAACACAAAGTATTTACATATACAAATAAAACAATTGTGGGCCCATACATAAAACCTGTTAGAACGCATCATGAGCTTTTTGGATTGTTCTTATAAGCCCCAAAAGGACATTTCTATTAAAATTTTGGCCAATTTAAAGTTTTATTGTACAATGTTGTAATATTGCTGTTGTCCCTAAGTACGGCCTAGAGGGGGGTGAATAGGCACAAATACAAGTAGTATACCGGTTTGGTCAATTTTGCGGAATGGTACAAACAATTGGTTCACACAAACAAATATCTAATCAAGTAAATAAAGAGGAGAAGAGTAAGAGAAATTGACACGCGATGATAACGAAGTTCCGACCCGCTAGATGAATGGCTAGCTTTAGTCGTACGTCTCCGGGAGTTTCGCAACCATCAAAGGGCGCATTTCGTTCAATTCCACAACGAACGTGTCTACTGTTAAGAAGTCTATTTAGGTGCTCAATTTTAACTTTTAACTACTAATTAGTCACAAAACAATCAAGCACCAAGGATCTTTGCTCAAAAACCAATCAACACATCCAATCAAGAGAGAAGGTAGGAGAAATTGTACCTCTCATGAAATCGCATTCATGAGGCTCGAATCCAAGGCATGGGAGTCGATGGGGTGCGTGCTCCACCACCTCCACCATCTAAGGCGCCTCAAGCCCACCAAGGAGCTAACCACGAGCTCCATGAAAGTGCTAGCTTTCATGAGCTCATAGCTAATCCCCTCTATGAACCTCTTCATCCTATTAACTATTTTAATGAAGGAGAAGAAGGAATGGTGCTCAACACATGAGCAAGAGAAGGGAGGAAGATGGGTGGCGGCTAGGAAGAGAGGAGAGAGAAAGTGGATGGAGGTTAGGGCTTTCCCAAGAGGTGACCCCTTTATATAGCCAACAACTCTCATCCTCTCTTTGAACTATTTACAAGTATGCCACTAGGGCTCTAGCTGAAATTAATAGGGCCATTTTGGGCTACATCAAATGTTGCAATGGCCCAATAAACCATCTCATTAATTACTCCTTCATCCTTCCTCAAATCGGGCCTTTAATTAATTAAATAACTAGAAGCCCAAATAACTCAAACTATTTAAAGTGTGTTGAACATAATTAATTATTAACTCATTAATAATTAATTTAGGATTAGCTAATGCATTAAATTGTTTCCATATGATCCTTTTGACTTAATTAATTATAACGGTTCATAACGGTATATAATTAATTAATCAACTTATCATATTTCACAATACTAACTGTTGCGAATAAACAATTAATGCACCGTGTGGTTAGAGTCCTATTTGTGCGACCCTACTGAGGATTTATGCTATGTTGGCCATGAAAATAAATCGTTATTTATTTCCAATAATCATAAGCGGTATCTAGCAACACGTTATGATTCCCAATTCGCATAAATAATGTACCATTACAATATCTTAATCCTGCATAAGAAATATTAGTATTTCTTTGTCTGATTCTTATGTCACATGATATCATTGTATAATCTAAGATAGGAATGTGTCATTCTTGCAGATTATACATTTCTTGATCTAGAGTTGATCGTCTAGTTTGCATGCATACGATCCAACTCCATCAAGGGGCCCAAACAGATATCATCACTCACTAGGTATACTAATGAGGGACATACGGTTTTCTTGATGAACAACTTTTCCCCACACAATTCAAGAGAACATAAATAAAGTCCTTATAGTAGCCTTTATCAGGAATCAACGTTAGACGATATTTATTGAACCTATCCTCATGTGGAAAAGGTGAACATCTCAAACTTAGAATCAAACTCATATGAAATAAACAATGACACATAACACAATCCATATGTTTATTTCATTGGGTCAAGTCCTGTACTATGTTCCAATAACATACACATATGCAATTAAGTTGGTAACTCCTTACCTATGATTTGTAGAACTTAATTATCACTTAACTTGCATACTAATCTTTTATGATAATTAATGTTCCTTGTTAATTATCAAGATTATGGACGATTTAGATTTATTATTGTCATTCTAATGAATGATCCACAGAGATCTACAATTCAGATCCTCAACCTGAATGATTTGTCAATAATAAACTCTAGGAACAAATGATCAAATATCATCATTAACATAAACTAAGAAAATAAGTCATTAAATATTGACTTCTAGGACATAACTCCAACATCTACAACTTCGAACCGAATCGCCTCGTCACAATGACACTCGAGGTGGATCGGCCTAACCTCTAAATATCCAAGAAACAACTCAAGATTTATTCTCTCAATCAAAACACTCAAAGGTCTAGCTAGATGGAACTTGGATTTGATTGATGCTAACTAATCTCAAAGATTTTGCTCAAATTAGTGAGAGAAGCAAGAGGAGTTGTTTGGAGCTCAAAGACAGGGATTTTGCACGAGTTTCAATCAGTTCAATCAGCTGGAAAGGGGTTGATATTTATATAGGGCGTCAAGAGCTCCAAAACAAAATTAAAACTGGCGAAACGTCATACAACGTTTCAAAACGTTATAAGACGTTTGAAAAATAGCCGTTAAATAAGACAAATTCTGACAGTGCCGTTGGACTGAGTCAGAAGTGTTACACAACATTTCAACACGTTATGCAACGCTTCAGGTCTAACGGTCAAATTCAGACAAATCCATTAGACTAAGACTGAAACGTTACACAACGTTATGAAATGTTATGCAATGTTTTCAAACAAAAACTCCAATGTTTGAAACAAGCTGTCAGAAACGTTATACAACGTTATGAAACGTCAAATAAATCTGAGCCTGACAAGGCTTGTTGGTTCTCAAAAGCTATTAGAAACTTCCAGTGCTCTAACGTCATAAGACAGAGGCAAACGTTAAACAACGCTACAAAAAGGAAACGTTTTACAACGTTTGAGTAGTGTCTTACAACGTTTCTCAACAGAAAGAAAAGGACGAGCATTGAAAGTCTTCGTCAAGCGTTGTATAACGTTACAGAACGATATACAACGTTACACGAAGCGTTACACATCAGAAGGCAAACGATGTGTAACGTCTGACACAAGATTTCGCGGGAAGAAGAAATTTGAGAACTAATTGTTCAGCAGAACTTGAGCAAGACGATTTTGATGAGTTTGACAGCTAATTATACCTATTTCTATGACTTTTTGATACTAAACTAAGTCTTCTAAGTCTTCAGTACTTGAAGGTATAGTCCAATATACATTTCTTTGAATTATAGCCTAATAAAACACTTGGAAATCGAGAAGTTAGTAGAGAGGAGTTTATTTTGCAAATCGACAAATCGAGAGTTAATTGTTTAGTCCAACAATCTCCCCAAAAGGAGTGGATGTCGGTTTCAACTTTGGTAATCCTTTCCTCTTGAGCAAGATATCGGGCATCTTGAGTAGCCTTCCAATCTTGATCCACTAGCTTCCAATTTTCCCAAGAGACCTCAAGATTGGTGAAATGATCACCAAAGGCGGTTATTTCATCATGGAAAGAGGATTGCCCGGCTTCGGAAGGAGCAACCGGCTCAACATTTGGGCCACGGAGAGGACTCGTAGGCTCTTGACCAATAGGGGCATATTGATTGACTTTGGCCCCATCAAGATGGAGATAAAAGTTTCGAATGAAGGCGGAATCGGGTGAGAGAACCCGATCTTTGTTTGGATCAATAAAAATCCAGCCGGTGGAGTCAAGAAAGTCATAGAGATCATAGGATTCCCTAATCTCATTTTTCCGGCCAAAAACCCACATTTGAACTTCAATTCCTCTTTTGGCAAGAAGGAAAGAGATGAGATGTGCATACGGGAATGACATGTTGAGGGTGCGAGAGGCTTTTTCCATGTGCATGAAGAAGAGGTAGGCAAGGTTAAGTGGGGGAGCTTTCTCTAATATGCAACGGAGAAGGAAAACCTCACGGAGCTCTACATTTGTCTTGATTGTTTTCTTGGGAGCAAGGATATTGTTGGCAATCAAGAAGAAGAAGCGATGATAGGCGGGGAGCTCGGTGGCCGAGAATTGCTTGAGTTGATAATCTCTCCAACAATAGAAAAACTCATGGTATTTCTCGAACGGCTCGATTTTGGGATCCTTAGGCCAAGCTTTTGAGACATAAATATGTTTCCCCTAGTTGGTAAGGTGAAGTTCATTGCAAACTTGCTCAAAGGTGAAAGTAACTGGCGTACCACAAATGTAGGAGGTAGTCGTGGGTATGCCGTTGTCCCATTGAACCCGGAGATTGGCATAGAAGAGCTTGATCACCTCGACATTGAAAGGTTGACTGCACCGAAGCATACCCCAACACTTCAAGTAATTGTGATGTGGCTTGATCTCATCCCAATCGACGTCATTTATTCTCAAAGCCTTATGGTTGGTGTCCGGGGGTTGTTGGAAATAGTAGCACTCGGCAATGGAACGGGTATTGCCCGCTATGTGAGCGGTATAATCCCGGAATGCCTTATCATCGATGAAGAGGTATCGGTTGAGGGCAACAAGCGACCAATTTTGCCTAATTGTTGGCATGAGTGACGGGACCGTGGGTCAACTTCCATTTGCGGGTTTGGCTCAGTGGCCGTACCCGAGGATTGGCCAATAGTGGCAGTCCTGGCCATTTTGGCGGGTATGGTAACCGGTTTTGGTGCCATAACGAGAGAAGGGTGAGGAAAAAGAGTGCAAACCTTAACACAATCGAAAGAAGAGGCAAGAAATCGAGAGGAGCAAATCCACGACCAAGAAGCGTCGAAAAACTTAAAAAACCTGAAGAACACCGAAAAGCTAGGGTTTGAGGAGAGGAGAGAAAGAGAAAGAGAGAGAGTAAAATAGTGGAAGGAGAAAATAGAGGAGAGTGAGGAGAGTATTTTGGTGTAATTTGTGAGTGGAGAGAGAGAGAGTGGAGGAAGTATTGAGAGAGAGGAGTGGAAGGAGAAGAAGAGGAGGAGGCGTCGGCTGGGTGAAGAAGAAAAGGAGAAAGAGAAAGAGACGCATCCTCAGGGTTTAAACTTCTGCTCAAGCGTTATGCAACGCTGTGAAGCGTTGTGTGATGCTTCAGTAAAAACCACGAAAAAATTCAGCGAAAAAGGAGAACACAGAAGCGGTGTACAACGTTTTACAAACGTTATGTAACGCTACACAATACGTTACACGTCGCTATGTAACGTTGCACAACGCTTAAAGAAAATAAAGAGAAAAAGAGCACCGAGAGTTCAAACGTTGTGTGACGTTACAGACTGATATACAACGTGAAGCTAAAACGTTGCTTATCGTTACCAAACGTTATGCATCGTTTAAAACTTCAAGCGTTGTATAACGCTTTGTAGCGTTGTACAACATTTGAACCAGAAAAATAACATTCAATCCAAAAAATCGCAAGGAATCCAAAAATACTAATTTTTCTTTTGAAATCTCAACCAAAAACACTTTAACAAGCACAAATAAATGAGAGACAATATGCACATGCTCCAATAATAATTGAATACTCAAGAAGAAGATAAATAAAGTTAATCTTTGAGTTCAAGCATACTAAGTTTGAACCTTAGTTCAATATGTTGTTGAGTTGGCAAAGGCTTGGTGAAAATGTTGGCAATTTGATCTTTGGTGTCGACATGAATCAACTCAACGTCTCCTTTCTCAACATGATCACGAATAAAATGATGTCGAATTTCTATGTGCTTTGTTCTAGAGTGCAATACCGGATTTTTGGAAATAAGGATGGCACTAGTATTGTCACACAAGATTGGTACCTTTTGGAAATCTAATTCATAATCCCTAAGGGTTTGCATCATCCAAAGGAGTTGAGTGCAACAACTATCGACCGTCACATATTTGGCTTCTGCGATTGAAAGGGCAACCGAGGTTTGTTTGCGGCTAGACCAAGAGACCAATGAATTACCAAGAAATTGGCAAGTTCCATTAGTGCTCTTGCGGTCCATACGGTCACCGGGAAAGTCGGCATCGGTATACCCTACCAAGTCAAATTCGATTTGTTTACCATACCAAAGACCTAGGTTTTAGAGTACCCTTGACGTATCTCAAGATACGTTTAACCGCTTTGTGGTGGGAATCCTTAGGATTGGCTTGATACCTAGCACATAGACAAACGGCATACATAATATCCGACCTACTTGCCGTGAGATAAAGTAGGCTACCGATCATGCCCCTATAAAGGGTGATGTCCATAGGTACACCTTTGTCATCCACATCAATGCATGCACTTTTGCCCATGGGTGTGTCACAATACTTGCTTTCTTCGATTCCAAACTTCATAATCAACTCCTTGGCATACTTGGTTTGGCTTATGAAAATGCCATCTTGTTGTTGCTTGATTTGGAGTCCCAAAAAAAAGTTTAGCTCACCCATCATGCTCATCTCAAATTCACTACTCATCAAAGAAGAAAACTCTTCGGCAAGAGATGCATTAGTAGAGCCAAAAATAATATCATCCACATTAATTTGCACAAGTAAAAGATGGTCACCCTCTTCTTGGTGAAAAAAGTGGTGTCCATTTTACCTCTACTAAAACCATTGTCTAGTAGAAAAGTGCAAAGCCTACCATACTAAGCTCTAGGTGCTTGTTTCAAACCATACAAAGCTTTGTGAAGCTTGAACACATGGTCCGGCTTAAAATGGTCAACAAAACCGGGAGGTTGTTGGACAAACACTTCCTCTTCTATCCATCCATTTAGAAAAGCACTCTTGACATCCATTTGGAATAGGATAAAGCCTTTGTTAGCGGCATATGCCAAGAGCATTCTAATGGATTCAAGTCGAGCAACGGGTGCAAAGGTCTCCTCAAAGCCTATACCCTCTTGTTGCTTGTAACCTTGAGCTACCGGCTTTTTTTCTAACTACATTACCATGCTCATCTAACTTATTCCTAAATAGCCATTTGGTACCAATAATTTGCTTACCACTTGGTAATGGAACAAGTTTCCAAACTTGGTTTCTTTCAAATTGGTTCAATTCCTCTTGCATGGCAACTATTCAATTTGGATCAACATTGGCCTCTTTAAAGGTTTTTGGTTCAAGTTGAGAAACAAAGGCACAATGAGCAATCATATGGCTTAAACCCGATCTAGTCCTAACACCTTCCCTAGGATCACCAATAACATTAATAAGAGGATGAGAGGAAACTTCTCTAAGCACTTCGGGAGGCTCATAATCCGGTTGAGGATCTTGTTGAGGCTCATCATGAGGAGTGTCATCTTGATTTTCGCTATTTGTATTTTCCTCATAATTTGCTCCCCCTATCAAATTGTCATCCATGCGGTTTAAAGGTTGCTCAATAATCACCGGTGGTTGACTTTGATTAGGTTGAAACTCAATGTCTTGTGATTGAGCTTCCTCTAGAGCTTGCATCGCATCTGGTGCACCTACAATAGAAATACCTTCCTTGGCTTTTTCATTAGCATTTTCATCAAACTTGACATTCACAGATTCCATTAATATCCGTGAAGAAGGCAAATAGAATCTATACGCTTTACTTGTGCTAGAGTAACCAACAAAGATACCGGTAGTGGACTTGGCATCAAACTTGGTTACTTTAGGGGTCTCATCAAGAACAAAACATTTTGAACCAAAGACACGGAAATATGATATATTGGGAGTTCTACCGAACCACAATTCAAAGGGGGTTTTCTTCGACCTGGAACGAATGCATGCACGGTTCACTACATGACATGCCGTATTTACCGCTTCGGCCCTGTCTCGCACTTTTTCGTGGCCCTCGTGATTCAAACAGATGAAACAGAGGGGGAAAAGAATGCGGATCAGATACCCCTCGCGAGCCTCAAGAATGCCGATACTGCTACTTCTCAGAGAAGAAATAACGGTACAGTCTTGAGTTCCCACGAGAATTTATTATTTGAGAGGGGTCCTTTTTTTCCAGTAGGAGCAAGCCCCTACTGTTAATTACCTCCGACATGGTCTGGAGAACCTCTAGATCGGGAAAATCAAAGGATATGTATCATAGGCTGTTAGGGAATTGTAAATATGCAATTTGTTATCCTAGCATGCATTTATATCTTTTTGTATTTTTTTATTTTTATTATTATTACTACTACTTATGGTTATTATGCAATGTTAGTGTCGTATTTATTTATTGAATGGACTCAGTATTGCAAGGACAGCAGTCTTTAAGGCTTATGACTTGGAGAGGTTTTGGTTGATCTTCGCTGCTTGGACTTTAGTGAATTCCTCCTGTGATGTGTGGAATGGTTGGCTCTTTGACTATGGCTCTTTAGATATTATCGGGGTGGCTCATGATTTTAGGCTCTTTGATTTGGATTTTACAGCTTGGAATTTGAATCTTACGGCTTTGAATTTTGAAACTTACGGCTTGGAACTTAGATCTTATTGCTTGAAGGCATGAACTTTCCGAAGCGGGCATTTGAAATTCCCAAAAATCGGGTTATTGTGACTTCTGGCTTTTTTCTATTTTTTTATTTGGTGCTGAGGATTTTTATAAACTTTTATTTTTCTTCTTTCTCTTCGATAACGTCGGACTCCTGGACCGCGGAGTTTGTAGACATTACGCTTAACACCGGGCCTATGGACTTGTAGATGTCGATAACTTCGCCGGGCTTTAAGCTTTTGGGCGTCAAATGTGCGCGCGGGTGCTAACCAGGCAGACTGCCCCTTGGTCTAACCTGACTGCGGGTAAAAGACGATCTGGCGCTCGTTAATCTTGATATCTTCAACGGTTCGGCTATCAGCGGAAGCGTTGTCAAAGTGACATCTGGCAATGTCAAAGACACAATCCGGTTCCCTTCCGGCGTGTTGAAGTGGTTTCTGATTCCTGACCAGGATCTTGAAGAGACGGTTTATTTGTTATTCAAAACATTTAGAGTGATATCTGGTATCTAGCCAAGATATCGGGTAAATGGTCCAAACTTCATTCAAAGCGTTGAAGCGCGTTCCGGCGGCTATTCCGAAACGTCTAAGTGAAGACGGTTTGACTGCCACTCAAACTGTTAAGAGAGACGATTCAATTATCATTCAGAGCATCCCATTGATATCTGGTTTCTAGCCAAGACATCAGGTAAATGGTCCAATTGTTACTTGAAACGTTGATGAGACATCTGTCCAGCAGGTGTCAATGAACGGTTCATCCTTAGTCTGAAACATTCAAATGAGACGATTCGATTATTATTCGAGTCATTTAAGGTGATACCTCGTATCCAACCAAAATATAACCCGATTTTTATTCGAAGCGTTGACCTTCGTTTCGGTTGCCATCCGAAAACCTACAAACGATATCCAGTTGCCAGCCAAGATACCGATAGAGTTTGACTGCCACTCAAACTGTTGAAAGAGACATCTGGTTGCCGGCCAGACGGTGAGAAACGATTCAATTACCATTCAGAGCATGGCTTCGATACCTGGTTTCTAGCCAAGGTGTCGAGCAAATGATCCAGCTGTTTACTTGAAGCGTTGCAGCAAAATATCTGTCGCTAGTCAGATGTTCAAGAGACGATTCGACTTTCTTTCGGAATATTTAAAGAGATACCTGGTATCTAGCCAGGATATCATATAAATACTCCGACTCCTATTCGAAGCGTTGATCTTCGTTTCGACTGCCACTGGAAACGTTAAGTTGATACCTGGTTGCCAATCAGGATATCAGGTAAACGATCCAATTATCATTCGAAACATTTGAAGTGATACAAGGTATCTGGCCAAGATATCAAATCAATGCTCCGTCCAATCAAAGCGTTTGAACTTCATCTGGTGCCCAGTCAGATGTCAATAGACCGTTCGGCTCTCACCCGAACCGTTGAAATAACGACATCGTCCATTTGGCTTGTAGGCACCGTGACACCACCCTCGGATCTGTGTCAAAAATAAAGGTGCGCGCGGGTGCTACATGAGTCGGACTCCCTGTGGCCTTCTCACGTGCGGGGTGACAGTTGGTCCTAGGACAGGGAACGATGCCTCGGCTATCGGTCCTTAACCAGCCATCGGATAGAGACAATTAGTCCTCGGAAAGGGTACATAACCTCAGTTATGGGTCCTTGACTAATCGTTGATGAAAAGACGATTGGTCCTCAAAAGGTGAACATAGCCTCAGCTATCGATCCTTAACCAATCGTTGAGTGGAGACAGTGGTCCTTGGACAGGGTACGTAACCTCAGTTACGGGTCCTTAACCATCCATTGAAGGGTGACAGTTGGTCCTCGAACAGGGTGCGTAGCCTCGGCTATCGGGTCTTAACCAAATGTCAGATGATGAAAGTGATGTCCGGTTCCTGACCGGATCATTCAATTTTCATTTCCTCAAGCACCAAGGAGAGAAATTTATTTTTCTTCGATTCAGGTTTGATTCGACAGTCCTGTTGTCGGTCTCATCCTGGATTGTTTGCTTCTGGTGTTTGTTGTAGCCGGCCTTGGTTAGCGAGTCGCAATTCAACCAGAGTCAAAATACTGAGATCAGATTCTCAACATTGAGCTTAAATTACTTCACCAATAAGCCTTGAATTTGATCACTAGGGTACTCCAGTATGATATGCTAGGCCTGAGGAACTTATTTTTATTTTACGCTTCATAGAGATCCTCCTAATTGGGTGAAAGGTGCTCTTTCCCCCTATTTTTATTTATTTTCTTTTTCTTCTGAGATTACTTGAATTCTTCAGGTGAGTATGAGATCTTCTCCATGTTGAAGTGTTGTCCATGCCTCTATGATTTTATGTCGAGCCTTCAAGTTATTTTATTAGAGCCAAAAAGGGTTTTTGGTTGTGAAATAATAATTTTAATATTTTTGGTAGGGTTTTTGGTGATGATGATCAACAGAACAGATTCCCCACATTTTTCTGAGTTTGCAGGAATTTTCCTCACATTTTTCTGAACTTCCTATGATTTTTGGTGAATTTATGAAGGTTATTGGATTTTTGAATAAATTATAGGGTGATATGGCAATTTATGGTTGGTTGGAATTTGAAATTTGGATTTAAAAATTATTATGCAAGGAATTTGGTAATGGTTTTGGTATGGTTGCATTCCTCGTATTTTTTTGAATTTATAGAAATTTATTTTAGATTTTTCTGAGTTACGGTTGAGTTTCTATGAATTTTTGAAGTTTCCAGTAATGAGATGATGCCACGTCAGCAGAAAAAACACGTGGCAGTATTTGGTTGGTCCAAATCAGCGAAGATAGAGAGTCGGCAAAAACTTCTCTTAGTCAAAGAGGGGGACACACGGCAATTCGTGGTTGGCTGTCAGTCGCTTGCTACACGAATCCCACTCGCCACACGAAGATGCCGCAGATTATCACGAGATTTGGGACGGTTTTTATAAAATCTGTTTACTTTCCTCCGTGCTCTTGGTCTATCACAGATGAATCTGTGGATCGAAGGCCGACAGACTAAGGTTTTGATCGTTGCTTGTACACCAAGAGCAGGCGAAACATTCGTGCTCCATCTTTTCTCCTCTCTTCCTCCACCGTTCCGACGACGACACAAACATCATCGTCGTTCGATTGGGCTCGACAGAAGACCATCATTCCTAGGATTGAGGTCAAATCGCATCAAGGGGATCTCCCGGGGTCGTGGGACCCATCGATTCGGCTTCTTTCCTTCTCTTCCACTGCAATTGTCGCCCCCAAATCGGTTAGGGTTTTGAGAAGGCCGTGGTGATGATTGCAGGTTTCTAGTGATCTTTAAGTCGAATTGGTGTATCAGGGAATGTCGTTGTGGATGCTAGAAGTTTAGTTTGGCTCCAATTTGATTGATAAAAGTCTCCAACGTGATGCTTTACCTCAGTCTAGACCCGCCATGGCAGGGAGTTGGTTGACGCAACCATCTAGCCATGGTAGGAGCTTGATGGGGCACCTGTGAGCCTTGAGACAGAAGCAGGAAGGTATTGGCTTCGTCAATTTGACTGCCAAGTGCTTCTAACCAAGAATTTCATCTTGGCTTAGGCTTGGTCATGGCGATAAGTTGATTACTGCACCTCCCTTGGCTACTGTTGCCTTCTGACAAGGATGATAGCTTGGCAACACAACCAAAAAGCATTGTTCACATGCTCTCTGAGTATACATGGCACCTCGATTGCTTTGTGAAAAGCTGGCAGCATGGAGCTCTACTCCAATTGAGTGTGCTCATGATGATGGTGGTTGCTGCTGTTTGAAGAAATATGGTGGTGCCTTGGTGATGAATGAGACATGGTACATCATCAAATTGATATGAGGAGCTCTCTATTACAAGGTTTCTCCATGGCATGATTCTGACAGTGAGTATGGGGTTCATCTCCTCCTTGGCATGATGTAGACAGTGAAAGAGTGTTTCTCTATTTCATGGCATGATATGTAATGCTCCACAGCTCCAAAACCTGCTGTCCATTAATGGTACCTGCTGTCCTTGATTATTGTACCTACTGTCCATTTCTTTTTTTTTTGTTGCTTTTTCTTTTTTTATGTAAAAGCATATTATATATATATAGATAGGTGCATATGCTCTACTGATATCAACTAGGTTTATTTACATATTTACAAGACTATTTTTTTCTTGTTATTTCTTACATTGTTGCTATAATATATGGATTCAGAATAGAAATAAAGAAAGTAAAAAAAAAGATGCTGTAAAGAGAGAGCAAAGAGTCTTCTTACAGTACTTGCCAGATTACATGAGTAGTGAAATTATTAGTTACTTAGAACTAAAGATGCAATGATACTCTACAAACATTTTTTTGTTGTTTTCTTTTTTATGTAGATAGATATAATATGCTGGTATTAGTTATCCTAAACAAATTGCTCTCTGAATACTGCATGGAAATAGTATTGGCTTCTCTTTTGGTGGCAGTGAGTGCAAGGTGTGTTGGTTGTGTTGCTACGTTTGTCTGGATTGTTTTTTTTTTTATTATCTATTTATGTATATATATGATATGCATATAGTTACTTAACCATTTTTATTATATTTCTTCTATTATACAGACATGATGCAAAAGAAAGTAAAATATAGGTTTCAAAGGAATGAACTTGACTGAAAGGAAATTAATACTTTTACTAAACATCTTTTTTTTTAGTTTTTTTTATATATATATGTGATATGTTATGTTAACTAGATTCATCTATGTACATATTTACATATATAATCATTTTTTAGTTATTCCTTACATTGCTTCTATGTGAATGTAAAACCAGAAAAGAAAAGGAAGTGCAAGGAATAAAAAAAAAAACTTTCTTACTTTTACTTACTCAATTTACACAAAGGAGTGGTACAAGAGACTGCTTACAACTGAAATTATGAAGCTAATTACTCTACTATAACACTCTTTTTTGCTGTATTTTAGTAGCTATCCTAAACTATATTGCTCTCTGGATGGTTGTTTGGAGATGGTCTTGATTCTCTCTTTGATGACAGTGCGTGAGTGCAAAGTAGAGTGTTGGTTGTTTGTGAGGTGAGAGCTTTTTTTTTTTTGCATGACTTCTGAGGTCCCTTTTATAGAGAGAACGAGTGTGCTGCTGTAGATGGCACCAATCATTAAGGTTTTGAAAGAATAAGACAGTTTTGCCCCTGATGATTATCTTGAGAATCTCTCCACAGCACCCTTACTGCAACTACTTAATATCATTTAGCAGAATCTTTTGACCGTAATCATTTTCTCTTGTTTTGGTCATGCATTGATTAATTTTGCACACAGTGATAGGGAAGCATCTTCTCCAGTTCTTGATTTTCAGCTGCATCTGATTGCTGCCATATAAATAAAATTTAGCGCTAATGTTTCTTCCTTTTTTTTTTAGCATGGCCTAAGTTGATGTGGCTCCTATGCCTTTGAGAAATGATTGTTTCCTTGAAGTCTGTAGTGCAATGGACGGAAAAGAGAGATGTTACGTGATGCTCTTTGTTTCTTCTTACTCAGGGCAGCAACTTCATATACCAAGCCTCTTCTTTTTTTTTTTTTTTTTTTTTTTTTTTGCAATATCAACTCAACAGCAACTTCACTCATTGCCTTTGTTTTGTTATAACTCAGTCTCCAACTTGAACATCTCATCAATCCATTAAGGACAGTGCCAACTGCTAAATTTTCCTTTTAATTTGAAGAGTGACAATGGCTCAGCTGTGGTATGTCGCTCAATTATTTTATCAATCCAGATAACACTATAGAGCAAATTGGTCACTATATTAGCAGAGGCATCCTCTAATTTCTAAATTTTTGGGGCATGGTACCCAATATAGCTGTGCTCACGGTTTCATGGCTTTGCTTCATCAATTTTCCAAATTGGCAGCTTAGTCATCATCATGGACGATTTCTTGCCGCTATTTGATAATAAAATCAGATCAATTGTGCTCCATTCTTCTCAATTTGGCAATGTTCAAATTCTCAGGCCTTGAATAATTGGGTCATCTCTTCCTCAGGTTCACTGGAGAGCAGGGATGGGGAATTGCTATTTGACACAAAATTCTCTTCTCTTTTAAATGCTCAATTAATTGCTATGTCGGGTGAAAGGATGAGAAGGTGAGCACTGGAGCAGTGAGGCAGTCGTGGCTGGTACATTGAGAGTCATCATGACCTTCTGAAAATCAGGGAAACGGGTTCAATTGAGCAATATCGGGTTTATTGGAGCAGTGAGCTTCTCTTCATTTAATTGCCTTGTCTGGAGGAAGGGTCGAAGAAGCACAGTGACGATGTCGTGGCTTCCGAGAATCACGGAAAGGATATCAATTGAAGCAGTAACGGGTCCAGATGGAGCAATTACGGGTTCATGGGAGCAGTGGAGCTGTGAGATTCCCTTCTTTATTACCTTTAATCAATTACACTTCGCAATGGAGGGATGTGGAAACAGTTTTGAATTGTGGTGGTTTGTCGCGAAGAGGGAAGGCAGTGTCATGGTGTTCGTCAGAGGAAAGAAACGGAGAAGAAGAAGGGGTCAGTTGGGCTGTGTTGGCTGGCGGGCTGCATTTTTTCTCTTTTTTTTTTAATTCTCCACGGGCCTCCTTTTCTGTTTTAACGGGATTTGCAGATGGGCCGAAGTAATTAAGAGAGATTGATGATTATTTATTTGATCAAATCCAATCCGAATATCCTATCTACCATCCTTTGAAATGACATCCTGCCATCATCTCTTCGCATATCCAGCCCAATTAGCCCAAATAATACCGCTCCTCTCTCTCTCTCCGTATTCACAAGCAACTCACGTGTTTTTTTCTGACATTTCTCATTTCTCATTTCTCGCTTCGTAAAAATTTCATATTTTTCTCTCTACGAAGATCACTGCTCTATCTATGGAGATCGCTGCTCTCTCTTGTTGAATTCGATCATCTCTCTCATCAGATCGGATTGGTTTACTTGTAAGTAACTCCATTTCGCCATTATCAATTCTTGAGATCAATTACGCTGCATCTCGCAATTATACAGATTAAAATCGATCATCTCTCTCTGATCAGGTTAGATCGGATCAATAGTGAGTATTTCCCTTTCTTCATTATCAATCCATGAGATCGATTCTACTGCATCTTAGACATCACTACAGCTCTGGTCAGTGTATACCTAGGTTTTGGTTTAATTTTTGAATATGTGCAATGTCACGGTTAGAAATCAGCATCGTCTTTGCATATTTATCGATTTACTCCTTTACCTTGACGAATTAGAGTTTTTATTGTGTGATTTTTCGATTTACAACTAGATTTAGATTTATTTTTAACAATTTGTGCTTACTGTTTCAAGGTATTGATATGAATTCTCATGAATTTTGCTTTAACATTTGAAATAGATTCTCAATCTTTTGAATTGTTCAAATCAGATCTAGGAAATCAAATTGGTTTGAAATCATTTTTTGGAGCAAAATCAATGATTGACCAGACCAGAATTAATGTATGTTGTATAAGGGCTATTAACTTCAATTAAGGGAGTACATATAAATTGTAATGAGAGTATATGTATTAAGCTTATGTCTTTTATTTTTTCTAAAGATATATCATTATTAGTTACTTTGCTATGTTTTCTAGTGTAGTTATCTTATACTGCGTGGTGTATTATTAGTCAATTTAACTATATTCCTTTGTAAAGGTTGAAGCAATGATTGAACATATATATTAGAATTGTAAATCGTGAATTGATTCTAATGTGATAAGGGAGTATTTAATTTTTAAAGTATGCCCACCTATTTACCTAGAAGGGAGTATTATGACTGTATTCTTAGTTGTGGCATATATACTATTCACTCAATTTTTTATGTGTTTATTCATTTGTATACAGGAGATTATTTAATTATATAATATGTCAAGTTGGCCTTTATTGCAATTTTCACTAGCATCAGCTTCGTCTCCATCATAATCGATAAATGGGGTTTGTCTACATCATTGATATCGTTTATTCAAGGTATCGTTCTCAATTCTCATCAATTTTTCTTTGACATTTGAAATAGATTCTCAATCTTTTAAATTGTTCAAATCCAATCTAGGATATACTAAAGGAGTATATATCGAGATGATGCATTATTAGTTAGTTATGAACGTGTCTTGTAAAAGTGTAGTTAACTTAAATTAAGGAAGTATTGCAATGGGAGTATAAACTAAGCTTGTGTCTTCTTTTGTTACTAACGATGATATTTTATTAGATTAAAAAAGTATAAATCTAAATATGTTGAATAAGGAACATGTATCATCTTATTTTATCAAGGAAGTACATTCATCAATGTAGGGGATTAAATATATCGATTAAGGGAGTATATATGTAAGTATGCTGCATAAGGAACATGTGTCGGCTAATTTTGTTAAGGGAGCATATTCATCAATGTAAGGGATTAAATATATTGAATAACGGAGTATATAACTAAGTATGCTTAATAAGAAATATGTGTTAGCTCTTTTGATAAGAAATATGTGTTAGCTCTTTTGATAAGAAATATGTGTTAGCTCTTTTGATAAGGGACTATATTCATCAATATAGTGCGTTAAATATATTAATTAACGGAGTATATATCTAAGTATGCTAAAAGGGAGTACATATCTATTGTTCCCTATAATTAAGAAAATTACAAAAAATATTATATATTCACTATTGTTCGTGTAAAATATATTGATTAAAGGAGTATAAATTTAAGTATGTTGAACAAGAAATATGTATTAAGTATTGTGGCATTATTCCAGATTATATCTATTATTTGGTGTTGAATACATTTATTAAGGGAGTATGTATTTTAAAATTGCACAATTTTTCTTTTGCAGATTGATGTAGGTGATGATAAGCGCGTGGTTGCTTACAGTTTGTTATTAGACCTTATAAATTGAGTGAAGCCTAAATTCAGGAATGCGAGCAAATGTGTTCACCTTCACCTTGACCTTGACTGAAATGATTGATGCTTGGTGTTGCATTTTTTATTAATTTTATTGGCATGTTTGAACTTGGTTGTAATGATTTTATATTTGGTTTTAATGGATAATAATTCGAACTTGATTTTATGCCTCTTCAATTCCAAAATTATGATTGTCTAAAATTTGTATTTTGAATGCTTATTTGGACCCCCTATGAAGAAATATATACTCTCCTATGAAGTTTTATGTACTCCCTTAGCATCTGAAATGCTTATTTGAACAAGCTTGTATGAAATTTATATATTAAATGCTTATTTGAACCCTTATAAAGAAGTATATACTCCCTTACAAAGAAGTATATGCTTCCTTAATACCTTTAAAAGCTTATTTAAAAAACACATTTATATACTCCCTTACATGAACTTAAATACTCCGAGTGTCTAGGTGACATTAGCGTGATGTCACAACCTAGCGCTCCAAATTACAGCGCACATCACATATGGGCCAGCCTGTTCTGCGTGGGTCTGTGGGGATGTCAGGATGTCAAAATTATTGGAATGTCCCATATCAGGACTGAATCCAATCCATAAACTTGATCGTTTGCACAAATCTTGATGCCCCTCTTTTTATCATGGAATGATGAAATTTGATGTATAATCGTATAAGTTCATGTATAAATATACATAAAACCATACAATTATTTTTTATTGTATTTCGAAGCATATTTCATGCTATCCATGGATCCATATTGCACCAATCTTGATGTATTCATAATCATGCCAATTTATAACCATATAACCTCACACATGGATATTATGAGACTATATAATTTTTTTTTTTTTTTTTTTTTTTTTTACGTTGCTCGTGGTGGCATGGTTTGCAATTTTCATGGGTCCAAGATATATATATATTGCATGCTAAATTAACATGATTTTATTTTTCATATCAATATTAGCATCAATATAGGCATTTGAATTTAGAACCATGGATGAGGATTGTCCACTAATGTCAAGTTTATATCACTTCTCGATGTGTTGTATAATTATATAATTTCTCACATAAAAGTATGTATGAAATTACATAATTATTTACATTGTATTTTTGAAGCATGGCTTGTGGTTTCAAGGGTCTATATCACACCATTGTAAATATTGTATACTGAATTAACATATAATCATGTTAATATTAGTATTAATATAGAGGTGGAAATTTAGAACTGCTTGTCTTGGCATTGTCGTGGAATTTCGATTGTCAATATAATCACCCGATTAATCCGGGATAATTTCCAAGCCACCCTTGGAAATTTATTCGTGCATTAAGGGCCCAATCGATTTGCTTGTAATGATCTCGAAATTCATTTGTCGGTTCGTCATATAAATATGACAATATTTTAGGGTTCAACAGGCCCAAAGGAATTTGGATACGGCAAATTCATGTAGCATAGTGCATGCCAACTCTTGTAGAGTTCGGTTTTTCCTCTCCACTACACCATTTTGTTGCGGAGTGCGTGGAGCGGAAAACTCTTGATTATATCCTCTTTCTATGCACAACTAATCAAATTTTGCATTTTCAAATTCCCTTCCATGATCACTACGGATTCTAGAGATCTTCAAACCCTTTTCATTTTTCACACGGTTACAAAATTACAAAATGGTCAAATGCTTCTTCCTTGTGAGCAAGAAAGAAAACCCAAGTAAAGCGACTATAGTCATCTACCACAACAAACACATACCTCTTTTTGCTAATACTAAGTACACTAATTGGTCCAAACAAGTCCATATGAAGAAGTTGTAACGGTTGGTTGGTAGACATGACTTCTTTGGTTTTGAAACTAGACTTGACTTGTTTACTTTTTATGCAAGCTTCACAAAAACCATTTAAGTCAAGTGTATGTGATGGAAGTCCACGGACAAGATTGAGTTGGACAAGTTTCTTCATGGAGTCAATTGAAACATGACCAAGTCTTCTATGCCATAATCAAGAACCGGATGCTATGGCACTAAAGCATTGTTCACCAATTGTAAAGTGATCAAAGTTTAGGTAATAGACATTTTTTTTCCTTTTGCCTGTGTACACAAGAGAATTATCCGAAGTTTGATACAAATAGCAAGAAGTGCTATCAAGCTTCACATAATACCCCGCATCACATAAACCACTAACACTTAAAAGGTTGTAGTTAAGCCCATCAACAAGGTAAACATTTGAGACCGTTAAGTTTTGGTTACCAACCGAGCCTATACCAATAATAGAGCTCTTTCTACTATCACTACCAAAAGTAACCTCACTACCATCAAAAGGTTCAAGTGTCTTGAAACAAGATTCATCACCGGTCATGTGATGTGAACAACTACTATCTATGATCCAAGCACTCTTCTTGAATGATGATAACAAATACACCTACAATAATATATATTAGTTAGAGGCAAACAACTAACAGTTGCACAAACCTCCCCCTTAGAATTTGGCTAAAAGGACCGGGGAAGAAGGTATGGCTACTCAAGCCTCACTAGAACTGCTTCCACTAGATGAAGCGGTGGTTGAGGCAACTTTAGGAACCCAAATCACACTTGGTGAACTGGATGTGGTATTTGCATTCCTAAATTTGCACTCTAGTGAGATGTGACCATCCTTACCACAATAATTACAAAAAGCTTTAGTTGGCTTGTTCAATTGAGTGCTATCCCTAACAAAATGGGTCTCAAAGTGACGCCTAAGCTACATAGCTTTTATCTTTGGATCATTAGAGAAAGATGGTAATTGAGAGTTCTTATTTGATTTTTGAAAATTTGAGTTTTTGTGTTGAAAGGTATTGTCATGTCCCTCATTTCTTTGAGGTCTACTTTGGGTTCTAGGCTTCCTATTGTGAGTGTTACTATTCTTATTTCCCCCTTTCATGAAACGATAAAAATACCCATCGGGACCTTTGAAATACAACTCATTTTGAACAACCTTTATATCCCGATTGTTTTGGAAATTCTTTTGAGTGCCCCAAAATTCTTTTGACCACCATTGAAATTGTTTTGACTACCCTTGAAATTCTTTTTAGGATCATTGGAATTCCTTTCCCTTTACCCGTGTGGTTTCCTAAAGTTGGTGCTATTTTGAGAATGCCTTTCATTTTTCTTTGGGCTAGATGAGTGCCTTGGCACAAAGGAGGATTGATTCCTCTTTTTGTAACCAAACCCCGACTTGTCGTTTGGCTTTTGCCCCACAAACATTTTGTTAAGATCCCTCTTAGTGCTATAAGAAACACTAGATGAGCTTGAAGCCCTTTCCTTGTTTTTCAAAGCTTTTGCTCACTCAAATGAGCTTGACACTTTTCACAAGTTTTTGGTTTTTCAAAACTCTCAATCATATCTTTGTACTTACTTACCAAAGACTCAAGATCATGTACCTTAATCATCAAAAAGTCAATCTCCCCTTTCTGACTATCTATAGTCTTAAAGGACTCATCAAGGTAATCATTCAACCTATCAAATTTAGAGTTTGAGTCATCATCCAAGAATAAGTCATCTCCATGGTCACAATCACTATCACTATCAAGAGATGAGTTTAGATATACCTCATTGGTTACCTTAGGTACCTCAATGGTAACCTTTGGCACCTCCTCTTGAGTTGGTGTTGAGACTTGACTAGAGGTTGAGGTGGTTGAGTCGATGGTTGCCTTGCTCAATGGATGCACATAAATCTTCCCTTGGTTGAACTCATTGAATGCTTCCTTCACTAAGTCATCTAGATCATCATCCACTAGCATCACCACATTGGCCACAAGAGCAAGGTTGTCGAAATCGAATTCGGACTCCAAGTCGGATTGGCCGGAGGAGCTTGAGTCGGAGTCATTGTCCCAAGTGGCATGCATGGTATTCTCATCTTCCTCTTGCCCTTGAAATGTCCTTTCTTGGACTTGTGTCGGCCATCACTCCTTCTCTTGCCTCCATCTTCCTTATCCCTCTTCAAGTGTGGGAAAAGCTTGAAGCAAGAGTACATTGTATGCCCTTCCTTTTGGCACACAAAGCAAAGAGCACGCTCATCATTCTCAAGACTTTCTTTGTTGAACTTTCCCTCAAAAATTATGATGGCTCGAAACATCTTTGAGAGGATGGCTCCTTGCTTGTCTTCATCAAGGTCGATAATGCCCTTGAGCTTGTCATTCGAGTTGTGGTTTCTCCCTTGATGGTTGTCATTGTGGCGGTTCTTGGAGGGTGACTCCTTGTCATCACCTGCCGACAATGCCATTGACTTTCCATCATACTTAAAATTTTCTTGTTGCTTGAGTTTCTCTTCCACACATCGAAGGTGACTGTAGATGATCTCGGTAGTGAGGTTGTTGTGAGATCGTTATTGAGTCTCAAGGTTGGAGACTAGATTGTCGAATCCCGGTCTTGTCTCCACGGACCTAAGCAAAACACCTATGACCCGATTGTTAGAAGGAGTCTCTCCAATGTTAGTGAACTCATCGAGAAGTTGTATAAATCGGGTATACATCTCCTCGATGGGTTCATTTTCCTTTATGCGGAATTTGTCTAATTTAGACTCCATCTCATATTGACGGGAGTTCTTAATTAGAGAATTTTCCTCATAACGGTTCAAAAGAGAGATTCACATATCATGTGCAATAGAGGAACTACCAAAGATAGGAGAAATGAACTCATGAACCGAGTTGAGCAAGACATTGACGGCATTGTCATTCTTGGTTTTCTCAAGCTTGGAATCATTGGTTTCTACACCCTCAACATACTTTGGAGTATATCCTTTTTCTACAATATCCCAAAGGTCAATTAGTCTAAGGCAAACAACCATACATCTTTTCCAATAGGAAAAGTTCTTGCAAGCGGAACCAAATTTTTTCGGTTTTTCTATAACCCTCGAAGCCATAAGAAACCGAGGTTATCACAATTAAGTTGGTCTTAATCTAAATAACCCCTGCTCTGATACCACTTTGTTGTCCCTAAGTACAGCCTACAGTGTGGGGTGAATAGGCACAAATACAAGTAGTAAACCGGTTTGGTCAATTTTGCGAAATGGTACAAACAATTGGTTCACACAAATAAATATCTAATCAAGTAAATAAAGAGGAGAAGAGTAAGAGAAATTGACACGCGATATGATTACGGAGTTCCGACCTCCTAGATGAATGGCCAATTTTAGTCGTACGTCTCCGGGAGTTTCGCAACCACCAAAGGGCGCGCTCCGTTCAATTCCACAAAGAACGTGTCTACAACTTCGAACCGAATCGCCTCGTCACAATGACACTCGAGGTGGATCGGCCTAACCTCTAAATATCCAAGAAACAACTCAAGATTGATGCTCTCAATCAAAACACTCAAAGGTCTAGCTAGATGGAACTTGGGTTTGATTGATTCTAACTAATCTCAAAGGTTTTGCTCAAATTAGTAAAAGAAGCAAGAGGAGTTGTTTGGAGCTCAAAGACAGAGATTTTGCAAGAGTTTCAATCAGTTCAATCAGCTGGAAATGGGCTGATATTTATATAGGGCATCAAGAGCTCCAAAACAAAATAAAAACTGGTGAAACGTCATACAACGTTTCAAAACGTTATAAGACGTTTGAAAAATAGCATTTAAATAAGACAAATTCTGAAAGTGCCGTTGGACTGAGTCAGAAGCGTTACACAACGTTTCAACATGTTATGCAACGCTTCAGGTCTAACGGTCAAATTCAGACAAATCCATTAGACTAAGACAAACGTTACACAACGTTATGAAACGTTATGCAACGTTTTCAAACGAAAACTCCAACGTTTTCAAACGAAAACTCCAACGTTTCAAAAAAGCTGTCAGAAACGTTATACAACGTTATGAAACGTCAAACAAATCTGAGCCTGACAAGGCTTGTTGGTTCTCAAAAGCTATTAGAAACTTCAGTGCTCTAACTGTTGGAGTTATGTCCTAGAAGTCAATATTTAATGACTTATTTTCTTAGTTTATGTTAATGATGATATTTGATCATTTGTTCCTAGAGTTTATTATTGACAGATCATTCAGGTTGAGGATCTGAATTGTAGATCTCTGTGGATCATTCATTAGAATGACAATAATAAATCTAAATCGTCCATAATCTTGATAATTAACAAGGAACATTAATTATCATAAAAGATTAGTATGCAAGTTAAGTGATGATTAAGTTCTACAAATCATAAGTAAGGAGTTACGAACTTAATTGCATATGTGTATGTTATCGGAACATAGTACATGACTTGACCCAATGAAATAAACATATGGATTGTGTTATGTGTCATTGTTTATTTCATATGAGTTTGATTCTAAGTTTGAGATGTTCACCTTTTCCACATGAGGATAGGTTCAATAAATATCGTCTAACGTTGATTCCTGATAAAGGCTGCTATAAGGACTTTATTTATGTTCTCTTGAATTGTGCGGGAAAAAGTTGTTCATCAAGAAAACCGTATGTCCCTCATTAGTATACCTAGTGAGTGATGATATCTGTTTGGGCCCCTTGATGGAGTTGGATCGTATGCATGCAAACTAGACGATCAACTCTAGATCAAGAAATGTATAATCTGCAAGAATGACACATTCCTATCTTGGATTATACAAAGATATTGTGTGACATAAGAATCAAACAAAGAAATACTTTTATTTCTTATGCAGGATTAAGATATTGTAACGGTACATTATTTATACGAATTGGGAGTCATAACGTGTTGCTAGATACCGCTTATGATTATTGGAAATAAATAACGATTTATTTCCATGGCCAACATAGTATAAATCCTCAAATAGGGTCGCACAAATAGGATTCTAACCACTTGGTGCATTTATTGTTTATTCACAATAATGTGTATTGTGAAATGTGATAAGTTAATTAATTAATTATATACCGTTATGAACCGTTATAATTAATTAAATTAAAAGGATCATATGGAAACAATATAATGCATTAGCTAATCATAGATTAATTATTAATGAGTTAATAATTAATTATGTTCAACTTACTTTAATTAGTTTGAGCTAATTGGGCTTCTATTTAATTGGTTAATTAAAGGCCCGATTTAAGGAAGAATGAAGAGACAATTAAAGGAGATTCATTAATTGGTGAATTAATGAATAAAGGCCTTTTATTAAGATGGCCCAAGAGAGCCCATTAGGTGGCCTCTTAGGGTGGATGGCATACTTGTAAATAGTATGAAAATTGGATGAGAGTGGTTGGCTATATAAAGGGGTCTCTTTGGGAGAAAACCCTAGCCGTCATCTCTCTTCCTCTCCCCTCCCTTGCGCCTCCACCTAGAAGAGAGATTTTTCTCTCTTCTCCATGGCTCTTCTCCCTTCCAAGCTCATGTGTTGAGCATCCCACCTTTCTTCCTCTCCATTAAATAGTTAATTAAGAGAAGCAAGGTGATTAGCAAGAGGTTCAAGAGAACTAGCATTCTCTTTGAGCTTGGTGGTGGGTCCTTGGTGGGCTAGAGGCGGCCATAGATGGTGGAGATGGTGGAGCACGCACCCCATCGAATCCCATGCCATGGATTCGAGCCTCATGAATACAATTTCATGAGAGGTACAATTTCTCCTACCTTCTCTCTTGATTGGATGTGTGATTGCTTTAGCACTAGATCTATTGATTTGCTTGTTGTTAATGGTGATTAATTAGTTGTAATTAATCTAAAATTAAAATATGAGCATTTCCTAACAGTGGTATCAGAGCTATGGTCGTGCTTAAGGTTTTTCACACTTAATTAAGTGAGAATTCGTAATTAATTAAGTTAATTAGTGATGTGCATGCTTGCTGGCCCTGGAAAGGCTGTTTTCTGTCTTGTTGCTTGTTTTTCGTGGTGTAAAGCTCTCTGAAATTTTTTCCTTCTTATTGGAGGTTGTAGCCCTTTGAGTTGTGGTTGTTTTCCCACTAGAATCATTGAAATTCGATGTAAAATGAATTTTTAGTGATTTAAACGGTAACGGTGCGCAGATCTGTTATTCTGCTGCACAGTTCTGTTGTTGTGGTTGGTAACAAATAAGTTTGTATACAAAGTACCTGTAACTTTTAGATAGGATTATTCTAAACTTGATGCTCTTTCTGGATATGTAAATTTTGTTGCATATTTCGGATATTATGTGGGCGTTCAAGGATGAAAAGTGATGAAGTTGTCAGATCTATTTTTTCAAACAAACTGATTGTTTTGAAAAACTGTACTTATTGAGAAACTTTTATGGAAAAGTGTTGAAATGGAAATGTTCTCCTTTACGTCTGAAATCTGTGAAAATTAATTTCATAGATTTTCATTGAGATTTGATACCTCAACCGAGTGAAACCTTTTTGGTCGACGGTCTGTTCCAGAACAGGATACCTTGCTTAAATGCTTGTTATCTCGTTGATCTTGAATATAACTTGTGGATTTTCTTTTCATGGAATGATAGCCTATTGTATGTAGTATTTTTCTATGTAAATTGTTTGCTGGAAAAATATCAAGGGGATGATCATACAGACCGAAAGGTTGAGACCAATAACAGAATTTTCTCTAACGGTGCTTCGCGCACAATCTGAGGATTTGTCTTTTTTGGTTCTCCCTGATGGTAACTGATCTCTCCTTGAGATTTTTACAGGTAATCACAATCTTTGTAAGGAGTTCTCTGGATTTATTTCAGATTTTTTGGAGACCGAATTATTTTGAATTTTTTCGGGTCCCGAATTTCGTATTTTAATTAGTTAAAATAGTTTCTAATTAATCAATTTATTGAAATGTTAATTAGAAGACTCCTTAAATACCCTCCTTTCTGTTTTGATGGTTGGATTTAATTTAAAAGGGCTTAAACAATTGGTTGTTAAGGTTAAGCCTTCTTTGCATTCGAAAAACTTGAGCAACAAGTATGCACAAAGATTCTAATTAATGAAATTAATTAAGAGCAAGTGAATCATGTATATTGTATATGTGCTAACTTTGTTTTGTAGGAGGATGTGGGTTTGATATGGCTCAAGATGTCAATGCCTTGTGTGTTGTAAAATGTTGTGAATGCATGTGATTGCTTGTAAAGTGGCCTAAGGTGCCTTGATAATTAAGTGGTTAATTTTTTATGTAACTTGTGAGGCTTGCATGCCCCTAAGGCCTAGGCGGGGTTTTAGGAATTTTATCACATGTATTTATTTCCCTTAATTATTAGATAGGATCTTAGTAATTAGTGGGAAGGCTTGATTAGATTAGTCTCGTTACATGGAGATGCGACGAAGATTAATGCAAGCGGGAGCCATACAAACCCACGGCAATGCTTGAGATGCTTATGTTATGTGATTGTTTGTGAATGCCTTGAATAGTCATAGGTAGGTATGGGTGTATGCTTACACGGCCACCAAACAAGAGTCACATAATTATTTTGTCCCAAATACGATTAAGTCAAATCGTCCTCCTTCTCTCTATCCCCCTCACGTCAATTGCCAATCATGGCGCGGTCCGCCATAGCGGACGTCATGGTTGTCAACCTTGATAGTCGGGGTACAAATGAAAAGATTTGTTAGGAGCAAATAGAGAGAGGTTGCTTATCGATGGACCCAACAAGTTTTCTTGGACATCGGGGCGAAGTTTGTAAATATACTTAGATATTCACAAACCAAGAGTCATATGGTTGATATGATTGGTTGGAGAACCTACCTTGTCTAGTTAAGTAGGGTGTCGTGCCATAGCAGGCTCTACTTGATGAAAACGGGGATCTTGGAAAACCAACTACATTGGGACACTAAATAAATGTAGTGGGAGTTTTTGTTTATCATTCCATAAACAAAACATTGCATAAACTAAATGACCTTAAATTGAAATTGTTATAGATATTAAATATGTTAATTTCGTTGCGATCAATCTTTGGAAAACGACAAGCTCGTTTCTAAGGTATTTACTTGGAGAAGAAATACCGATTCCTAAGACATGTTCTTGGAAATGAGAAACTTGAGCAAGTTTAATCCCAAAAACGTTCCTCAACTTCCCGAACATAGCTTCGCAATGATTGATTAGTTTTGACGAAAATTATTCAATAAAGCGAATGCTCATATCCTTTTAGAAGTTCTGGACCTTTGAATTGGAGAATTCATAAGGACTATACTAAGACTTCTATACTCTCATCCACTTACTCAAGAAGACGGTCTTAGAGAAAGTAAAAGACAGACTCAATCATTAATGATCGAGTAATAGAATGTGAGTTAACCAAGAGACTCTTCTTATAAGAAGATAAATGTTTCATTAGCTTGCGAACCGAAAGGTTTGAGTAGCTAATTGACAACTAGAGATATTGAGATCTCCAATATCAAGGATTGTTGATATTGTCATAAAATCTCTTTCTATGGATAAAGGATGTATTGTTCGCACACTTGTTAGTGCTAAAATGATTGGTTAAGTATTAAAGGAATACTCCACCAATATATGAGTTGAGACTTTGAGACCCTCACTAGTGACCGTGTGTCACATGAGATGTTTCATTTGCCATTTATGGGAGGCATTTGAAAGGTTGTCCGAAATATCATGATGTTCTAAACCTTAAGATATTTGTCGTTCAAATTATCTCACTATCTCTAATTCACACTAGTAATTAGGTGCTAGTTCATGTGCTCGCATTTAACGAAATGTGTAGGCAATGATGAATAAGAGAAAGTTTGAGATAAGTAAAGTAAACTCCGTTTTTGGAAATGGCTTGTACGTCTAAGCCACTACCATTGAATACGTAGAGTTATCTTTACTAAATAAAGAGTTTGTTTAGGAATTTGAGGTTGTATACCTTATTCCAAACATCTCATAAAACCTTATCTCCATTTCATATTTGATGATGGATGATCATGTTTTGTAATAGAGAAATGTTGTTCTCTTGTTTTTATAAATTTGTGTATAAGATTTCATGCATCTTAATTGAATTTGCTTGAAATAGATTAACAAATTTTGAATGACAAATATGTAAGACTTCGCATAAAGTATTTGACTTTTATGTAAAATAGTTGCTTAGTCGAATATAAACAAGAATCGCATTATGAGAGTCTACGTAACGTGGAACTCGTAAATCAATTCGATTGCAAAGAATCGCATTATGAGAGTCTACGTAACGTGGAGCTCGTAAATTAATTCGATTGCAAATCAATTGAAATTCATGCGAATCGTGTTTGTTAAAAGACAAAAGCGCCTTTGACCTATGAAGGTTTAAAGGACAAGTAACCTTATTAAGACTTATACATATTGATGTATATAGACTTATAGGACTTGTGCAATTGAAAGGTTGTTGACACTTTACCACTTGACCAACGATCATTGTAGATATTAACGTATCTATTTGATATGGTATAAGTATGAATCTTTTGACAAGATCAAAATGATCTCAAGAGTAAAGTTGAAAAACTATTCAATAAAAGCAAAAGTCTTAAGATGGATCATGGTAAATAGTTAAGTCATATAGTTTGATGTATTACCTAAAAGAGTATGAAATACGTTTCACTACTCGCTTCATGAGGAACATTGAAAAATGTATCCAAGGAAGAAGGTATCGAACATTGTTTAACATAGTTCGATCGGTAATAAATCAAATTGACTTGTTCGACTCATGTAAGGGATTTGTGTTTGAGGACAATATTGTTTACACTGAATAAAATTCCATCGAAGTCTATTGAGAAAGATATCTTACGAGATTTGATCTCTAGGTATAATGTTTCTCAAGATTTGGTGTTGAGAAGCTTATTTCAAGGTTCGATTGATTGATAAGCTTGGACCCAAATAAGACGCTTATTATTTTGAAGGATATCTTGAATTAGCCAAAAGGTACTACTTTTATGAACATGATAAGAACAAAGTAGTTGCTGCTCATCATAACGTAATCTTAAAGAATGATATTCTTAAGATGAAGTAGTGGGAGTAAAGTGAGCATTAAAGGAGTTTATGCGTCACTACAAGAAGTACCTTTATAGGGAACTTGTCACTCCATACATGGTGCTTAGTGGAAGTTGAGCGGAACTTGACTCACAAGCAGTTGTGAAAGGAAGAAGTTTATAAGCACGCTCGCTTCTAAAGAGTACTCAAACATCTCATTACTGGATGATGTTAGAGAAACTCGTGCAGTACATTAGGATCAAGAACTTATTCTACAAGTTGTTGTAGAAGTAGTTCATAGACCTCAAGCACCAATCCTACAAAGATCAACGAGAGTGAATTGCCTAAACTAAAAAGTACATAGGTTTCACAACATCCTCGTACTTGACATATGAGGATCCGTTGATAAATAAAGAAGCGATGGAAAGACCCGATTCCACAAGTATGGTTTGAATCTATATGATCTTTAAGTGCAATCCATATATATAACAACAAGGTATAGACCTTGATTGATGTTCAAGAAGGAGCGATCCATCTAGAACATTTAGATGTTTCATAAGAAAGATAGATATGGATAGCAAGTCGACTCTGTACAAAGCACAATTTCATGATTGATGCTATGTCTAAGTCGATAACAAGTTGACCATGAACAAAGCACGGCTTCTCGCTTGTAGCTATGTATAAGTCAATAAAGATCATTCTAGCAATAGTTATATTTCGTATATATAGATATATGGAAAGATATATCAAAACCGCCTTCTTCGATTGAATGAAGGAAGTTGTTGTGTATTTGACACAAACCAAGGATTTGTTGTATTGTTGGAAATATATATATGCTTCAATGATCCATTAATGGATTGAAGCAAGTACTGTGGAAATTGGAATAAGCATTTTGACAAAGAAGTCAAGGAGTTGCACTTCGTCAAAAGTATCTTATATAGATAAGATATTCAGTGGGAGCATGATTGTGTTACATGTATTGTACAAGATACAAGACATTAATTGGGAATAACATTAAGAAAAATGAATATTGTCAAGATCTCATTGGAGAATGTTTTTCTCAATTGAGAACTTGAGTAAGTCACCTAAATCCAAGGAAACAAAATCTATGGAGATAGATTATGATGGATGTCAGGTTTGAAGCAAAATGTGCATATAATGACAAGGTGTTATAGTTACACAAAAGGATAGACTCCTAGAAAGGATGTCTAACCACGTTGTATGGCATACACTTGAGTTCTACTCGGTGTGTTGCAACTCAATTCGAGAAGAGTGCACGATACAATTCGAGCATCCTTCTGTTATGAGTTTCATTACGTACGCCATACTTATGCACATGCCCCTATGTGTTGTACCCAAGGAGTATGACAATCAGTTGTCAAATGGATACAAATAAAAACACATTTGGACAATAATCAAGAATGTCCTCGAGTATCTTAAGAGAAAGAGTGATATGTTTTCCATCTGGTAAGATAAAAGAAAGCTCATATAAATTGATATATTGATGCTAGTTTTTCGAAAGATTGATATGAATACAATTGAGCTACGTATTTTGTTTAAATGTGGTGTTGTAAATTTAGAAGGTGTTCTAAATGGGATATTACAACCGTTTCCGTCACCAAAACAAAATATATAGCAACTTGTAAAGCAATGAAAGAATGTAGTAAGGATCGTGAAGTTCTCAGTCAAGCTAATATGATTCTATGCATCTCGAACCATAGCTTAAACTTGAAGAACCCAATATTAAATTGGTGATCCAACTAAGATCTATGACGATGTCACTTGATCTCACATGATGATGATCAAGAACACATATATAGGAGTATATATGTATATAGGGTCAAACAAAATTGGATAGGTTCGCGGACACATCGAACACTCTAACTAAACCTCTACCTTAAGCGGTATACGAGATGCAATTGTGCATCCATGCGTGATGGACGTATGAGTAACTTGCTTTAAGTGTATTACATCTTTTGAGGTTCGAGACATGTATATATATAGATATATGACATTGTTCTAAATTCTTCACTGGCTAGAAGTCACTATTGATTGACTCTAGGCCAAGTGGGAGATTGTTGGAGTTATGTCCTAGAAGTCAATATTTAATGACTTATTTTCTTAGTTTATGTTAATGATGATATTTGATCATTTGTTCCTAGAGTTTATTATTGACAGATCATTCAGGTTGAGGATCTGAATTGTAGATCTCTGTGGATCATTCATTAGAATGACAATAATAAATCTAAATCGTCCATAATCTTGATAATTAACAAGGAACATTAATTATCATAAAAGACTAGTATGCAAGTTAAGTGATGATTAAGTTCTACAAATCATAAGTAAGGAGTTACGAACTTAATTGCATATGTGTATGTTATTGGAACATAGTACAGGACTTGACCCAATGAAATAAACATATGGATTGTGTTATGTGTCATTGTTTATTTCATATGAGTTTGATTCTAAGTTTGAGATGTTCACCTTTTCCACATGAGGATAGGTTCAATAAATATCGTCTAACGTTGATTCCTGATAAAGGCTGCTATAAGGACTTTATTTATGTTCTCTTGAATTGTGCGGGGAAAAGTTGTTCATCAAGAAAACCGTATGTCCCTCATTAGTATACCTAGTGAGTGATGATATCTGTTTGGGCCCCTTGATGGAGTTGGATCGTATGCATGCAAACTAGACGATCAACTCTAGATCAAGAAATGTATAATCTGCAAGAATGACACATTCCTATCTTGGATTATACAAAGATATTGTGTGACATAAGAATCAAACAAAGAAATACTTTTATTTCTTATGCAGGATTAAGATATTGTAACGGTACATTATTTATACGAATTGGGAGTCATAACGTGTTGCTAGATACCGCTTATGATTATTGGAAATAAATAACGATTTATTTCCATGGCCAACATAGTATAAATCCTCAAATAGGGTCGCACAAATAGGATTCTAACCACTTGGTGCATTTATTGTTTATTCACAATAATGTGTATTGTGAAATGTGATAAGTTAATTAATTAATTATATACCGTTATGAACCGTTATAATTAATTAAATTAAAAGGATCATATGGAAACAATATAATGCATTAGCTAATCATAGATTAATTATTAATGAGTTAATAATTAATTATGTTCAACTTACTTTAATTAGTTTGAGCTAATTGGGCTTCTATTTAATTGGTTAATTAAAGGCCCGATTTAAGGAAGAATGAAGAGACAATTAAAGGAGATTCATTAATTGGTGAATTAATGAATAAAGGCCTTTTATTAAGATGGCCCAAGAGAGCCCATTAGGTGGCCTCTTAGGGTGGATGGCATACTTGTAAATAGTATGAAAATTGGATGAGAGTGGTTGGCTATATAAAGGGGTCTCTTTGGGAGAAAACCCTAGCCGTCATCTCTCTTCCTCTCCCCTCCCTTGCGCCTCCACCTAGAAGAGAGATTTTTCTCTCTTCTCCATGGCTCTTCTCCCTTCCAAGCTCATGTGTTGAGCATCCCACCTTTCTTCCTCTCCATTAAATAGTTAATTAAGAGAAGCAAGGTGATTAGCAAGAGGTTCAAGAGAACTAGCATTCTCTTTGAGCTTGGTGGTGGGTCCTTGGTGGGCTAGAGGCGGCCATAGATGGTGGAGATGGTGGAGCACGCACCCCATCGACTCCCATGCCATGGATTCGAGCCTCATGAATACAATTTCATGAGAGGTACAATTTCTCCTACCTTCTCTCTTGATTGGATGTGTGATTGCTTTAGCACTAGATCTATTGATTTGCTTGTTGTTAATGGTGATTAATTAGTTGTAATTAATCTAAAATTAAAATATGAGCATTTCCTAACACTAACGTCATAAGACGGAAGGCAAACGTTATACAACGCTACAAAAAGAAAACGTTTTAAGCTAGCCGCTTTTCGGGCAGGTTGCTGCCCAACCATTCCCTCAGAGACATCTCGGGCTTCCAAGAAGGAATAGAGGCTGAGGCCGCGGATGTGGGAGTGAGCGCCGATGCGCGCTATTCTAGTCAGGTCCCGAGTCTCCGACAGACGTTTTATCTCCGTCGTCATTGGCTCTTGTAGTCTTGTGCCTGCGAGTGGTTGCGACTTGTGAGAGAGGAAAGGGGGAGGCTTTACTGCTTTACAGCTCCAGATTTTCATATTAAAGGAAGGGAACGGAAAGGTAAGGTGGAGAGAGTAATGGAAACTCTTACACCCCAAATCTGGGGGGACAAAATTCAATGAAAATGGAGTAAAATCTTTCCTTTACTTCTATATCTATTAAATTCTGCAGGGTAAGGGTTCAACTTCACCTTCCCTTCCATTCCATCCCCTCCGATTTTTGGTTCTGGAGCAGACCCTGGTTTTAAGGTTCCAGTGCGCGAGAGAGCGCCAAGGCCTATGGATGGCCAAGAGATTGTCTCAGTTTGAACTTATATACCTGGAAAAGGGCAAGGCTCAGTTAACAAAGGTGCGAGTTCAATTAGAACATGAAGAGCAAATGCGACAATGAGGAATTACAATATTTATCGGGTCCCATTTGTAAGGTGTAACAGTCCGATAGTTTTTTTTTTTTTTTTTTTGATTAAAAACAGTTCGATAGTGACAACAAGGTTGGTGACTATACAACCCAGAGTACAAATAGGGCATTAGGAGGGATGTCACAAAGACAATCATCTAAATCAAGAAGTATAAACTCTTCTTCACAACCCAATTACTGTCCATTGAAACTAAAAGATAAAAATAAACAATAAGTGGACACTTGTACCAGAGCTGCTGATTAAAATTGGAACTATAAAATGAAGATAATAAGAATACTCATACTTCTCTGAAACAGGTTTTAAATAACACGCCCAATTGTCCCGAAAGAGAAGAACCTATATAAACACATAATATATTCTCATGCTACTCAGGAAACAAATCAAAGATACCTCAATAAAGGGAAGACGAAACTTTTCAGTTAACGAGTTTTAACAGATAACATGAAATCAAAGGCCGCAGAGTTTTGTACAAAAAATGTAGCCGATGAAATATTACCAGTAAAATTATTCCAATAACTTTATTAAACCGACTAAAAGGAACTTGAAGGCAAGGTCCATCTCACAATACGAGTTTTCAAGCAACAAAGAAATAATTTACAAAAATTAGGTCGGAGGTTTCATTGTTGAATAGTACCTTTCTTACTAGCTAGGGTTTGAGGAATGAAACGGAAAACGGTACTACCAGGCCCAAATTAGAGGCCTACCATGTTGCAATTAACCGATTATTTGATGCCAGCAATACGAGATAAGTAGATAACATGTATTTTTTTTCTTAGACAGTTTGGTTATCCCTATTTTTTTATTATTTTGAACCAACGAAAAGTAGATAAATAGTCAACTCTATATTTTTCTTTTGTGAGAGTCTGATATAGCATGAACACAGAACACTTGTGAATTTAGTGCTATATCCCTACCCAACAATATTGGCATCAATGGTCTGTTCCAACAAAGGTTGATATTAAAACATGTCATGCAAATTAGATTCTACAATCGCACTAATGTAAAGCTTTGACCTCTAAGTGCTTTGTAACGCTCGTTCCTTTAATTGAAGAACGAACCACAGAAAAGAGGATAGCATAGTGGCTGTTATCATTCAGCAGCAAAGGTTATTTACCCATTACAAACTTGACAATCTGTGAATATGTACATGCAATTTGTAAGAAACGCAGAGCTACAATACAACATTCTACAACCAAATGTATAATGTTCAGGGGCACCATACATCTCATAATTACAACAAAAACAAATTCTCTATAGTCTGTACACCAGATGATGTTTCAAAACTCTCATCTCTGGTAACTAATGCGAAAGAGATTTCAGAATTCCTGAAATTCTAATTCTTATTTCGTTGAGATTTTAGCTTTTTTAAGAATTCAAGTGTCTCAGCATATGATGGATCTGATTTGTTCAGTGGCTTGCATGAGTTTACATGATCGGTTGCATCCAATACCTGGTAATGGTTATCATACAAAGACAAAATAACAGGAATTAGTCCTATAGTTTGATCACTGAAATGTTAAAGTTTCTGTAGTACTTGAAAGTTGCAAAATGGGTCATTTGGGTCTTGCTACCCATTGCAGACTAAAGAAAAATATCTTATGCAACTCTGATGTAAAACAAACCACACTTTAGTAAATGAAAAAAAAAAAAAAAACAAAACAAGACTCTTTCCAGGTGAGCTAATTAAGAATTTTATTATCATTTCTTATAAGAAAACATGATGGTAGCAACCGAAACAGCATATATCGGAATGTTCAGGGACCAAAATACGAACTTAACTTCAACTACTAAAGTAATATATTGATGATAATTTGACAACCAATGTATTTTGTTCTCTCAAAATAAATAAAAAACTTACAACTAGTTCCCCAAAGCCAGGATATGTGGATTCAATTGGCACAATTTCCATGCGAAGGGCCCACCCACCATATCCTTCAACAATGGGCGTAACCTGTGTCTATTTATAACAGGTAAATTTATTATTTCTCTCAATAAATATTAGTGAAAAGTTGAGTTAATTTTTCAAAAAAAAAAAAAGAAAAAGAAAAGAAATGTATACCTCACTAAAACTGAGCACGTCAAGCGAACCCTTGTTGTTGAGGTTTCTGATGAAGTCATTTAGCTCCACTAACCTGGGGGATCCACTCCTTAATTCCCCAACCTACAAGTCATATAAGTCAAACTCCATTTCAAAAAATATACAATAAATAAAAGAAAGGAACTCAAAAAAGATGAATTAAAAAATGTGAATATATAGCACTAACTGAAGGAGCTGGACGAAGAACAAAGCCCATTCGCCAGGGCATGTCAGCAAGTTTGCTCCCAAAATGGGGACAGCTATAGATTACCTACATCAAATAAGAGTAAGCATATTTGATGGTACAAACAAAAGGTATATGTTGCATTGATATGATGAGAGTGAGACTGTATACTTACCAAACCAGCTGTGTTCTGCAAGAACTCATTGTGGTTGTTTAGCTTAGCTTGAAAAAGCATCTGCTTGACCACAAGACCACCCATACTGGAATCACAAGAAAATAAAATTAAAATTAGAACCTTACTATGAAATATTAAGGCTCTGAACTGAACTGAACTGAACTATGATACATTAAAATATGTTCCTTCAAATATTTAAAAATATCTCAAACCTGTGAGTAACAAATACAACAGGCCGAGTACCAATTCCAGCTGCTAGCAACCTCCTGAGAAGCATGGAGCTTACCTCCTAAAAACATGTTCGTACCATAGAAAATTATAAAAGGGTAAATTGATTCTTTTTCCTTTCTTAGTTAATGAAGCACTGGGTAAGGGACAAACCTGAAGGGGCAAGCTAGCTCCTGTCCAATCAGTTAAATTTGCCTGCACAGCTCACAAGAACATAAAAGGAGAATTGGCACAACATTTTTTTAAAAAATTCATAGGCATCCTATCAAAAGCAAAGAGTTTTAAATTCATTTATTATACCAGAACCTATTTTAAGCAGATATTTACATGTGGAGGGATCTTCAGTGAAGCAACATTGTCTAATATTATACAATCCAGTTACCTCTCCACCTTCTTAGGAAGTAACAGTCAACAATACAATGCCATATAATCCTAAAACTAACCTTGTACTTGACAGTGAAAAACCGGCCATGAGGGAAATCCATGGCAAGCCACTCTCTAGGCCAGCATGTCCCTTCCTTTCCTGCATCTTGGTCAATATTCTCTACCAAACCTGCCTTACTAGTAGTAGAACACTTATTATCAGATATTCTCCATGAGTTAAAGGGTCCACCTCGTAAACCATGCACAAACACCAGATCCCACATCGGTTGCATTGTATTGTTTTTCTCTTTATTTTCCTCTTGGTTTGTAAGAGATCCCTGTGGCATTTCAGGATTTAGGAAAAACAACCCATCACCAAATTGGGGGCTATTTTTCTCAGGGTTTTCAGGGAGGGAAACATTTAATAAAACTGATCTGCAGTAGCTTTGTAGTTTAAGATCATTACACTGGACCTCTCCAGTAGCACAGTCATCAAGCCATTTGCACAATATGTTGTCATGTTTTATCACATTACGAGCACTAGGTGAAGTTGAAAGAATGGTAAATAGCCGGGCTGCATGCCTTCTGACATGTGCAGCAGGCGGTACAATGCTAGAATTGACAGTACCAGATTCTACATTTGATTCACTGTTATTTGAATTTTTATTTGATTTATTTGATGCATCATATGTTGCATTAGCAGCTAGTTTTTCATAGTCGTCTCCTAAAAGGAAACGTCTCAGCAAGGCAAGAGCTCCTAAATTAGATATTTTTCTCTGGCATGTTATGTCATCTGAGCAAAGCTCATACAGGGCTTTGATGGCTTTTAGTGTGGCTAGGGCTGAGTCTGCAGCATCAAATTTGGGAGGATTTTTCTGTTTCAAAAAGTTTCTGAGAGATGTTGAAAATGGTTCCAGAGAGAGAGAGTCTGCTAATGGTGCTTTGTTATTAAATATGTTCCCAGGGTCTGAAGGGGCAGGTTCCGAAGGGGTTCCAGCTTGTCTGACAACTGCTGAGGCTAATTGACTGGCGATTTGCGTAGCCGAGGAGGCATTAAAGTGGTCAATCTGATGCTGCATAAAAACAGAGAGAAAGAATCAATGCAATGATAACTGATGTTGTTTGACATCTTCTGGTCTACAAGTCAGTGTTACTTTATCCTTTTCTGTTTTCAGGAGACACCACTTTTTTGTAGTTTAGCAAAAGATAACAGAATTTTGGACGCTTGAAAAGTATTCAATCAAAGAAGAAAGAAACAAGGAATTAATATAACAGAATATTCTGCATGACTAAACTTATTTTTCCTCAGACAAATTTTGCCGTCTTCAGTAATTGCAGAAGACCGATCAATTGTTTCATACTTTTCTCATTCAGCAATACGTTCATAATTTAATTTACTTGTAACATGTTTACAGAGAAAGTGGTAACTAGTTTCTAACAGTCTGTTATTGTTCATCTTACTTATTAGTACTTCTAAAACGACCACATAACATTCACTTCTATGAATAAGCATGCTGTTTATAGGAAAAAAATATACAATTACAAAAATAAAAAGCTCCAGTAATAGAGGAAAGAATGAAGAAACTAAAATTACATACTTTCACTTTATCAGCCTGAGGAGGGGGCACATTTCCTTTCAAATTCTGAGCCTTGCTTGAACCAAGCACATCATTGAGCAGAAGAGTCAGCCAACCCTGTGAAATTGGTACTGAAGCAGGACCGCAGTCCTCTAGTATACGTGACAGTATTCTTATAGCTGTATTTCTCATGCTATCAGGATAATACTGGTCAAAAATCCAACAGAATGCTGTTGACTTTCTCTCCTTTACATTTGGGTCCTTTCTCTACTTTTCTCTGTTCCAACTATTTCTGATACAATTATCCAAACCTGAATGCTGTTGACTTTACCAACAGTTTTTATATAAACTTAAATTTCATGAAGATAATTACAGGAACACAATAATCAACAAATTTAATCATTTCAATATTTTATTCATCACTTTAGTACATTGGAGCTGTGCAATCCTGTGTGTTTTTTTTTACAATGGTAAACCCAAAGAAAGGGCGAATATAGCTAACAAATAAAGCTAATTCATTTTACACAACTAATATCCTATCACAAGAAGACAAAATATATTTCCAAATAACCATATTTTCTATTACCAACAGAAAACTGAAATAAAATAACATAACAAAATGTGTGAATAAATTATGAGAAAATTTGTTGAATAACAGTCTCAGCATTTCCATTGTATTGCATGAGCAAGTGGATTGCATCAGCTCTTGGCAAAGCCAGGAATTCATACGAGAAATTAAATCCAATAAATTAAAAATGATAGAAAATGAGGACATTCTGTATATTAACCCTGTGAAATACCAAATATCGTATAAAGGGGTTTCAATTTTGATATAACCCTAACAGGTTAACTCTAGACCATCTACAAGTCATATTTGATGGGCAAAGGTAATGGGTATGGATTCTGATTACTGTTCTGGTGTGTCATGAAGAGTTCACTCATATATATGGTTAGTTCTGTCTAGGCCTGCTTTGTGTGCTTTTGGCTTATTTAATTGAAAACAAAAAAGAAAATAATGGATTTTCAACCATGGTTTTAGAACCACTCCATTTTAACTGTGTATTATCACTCACAATCACTTTCATTGTCATTTTAGTTTTGTACAGCATTAAAAAGAATATGAAAAATAAGATGAACCTTTAGTATATATAAAGTGAGTCACATAAATGACATTATTTCTAAAATAATGTAGACCCGACCAGTTACTGACTAGATATGAATATGGAAACCATGGACTCTTATGTGTCCTTAAGAAATAGAGAAGGATCCCACAAAAATCACCCAATAACCTTGCTTCCCCCTCATTTAAGAGGACGAGAACTGGAAAAACAAGGATAATTCTTAGATTTTTTTTTTTGCAGAGTAAATAAGAAAAAGAGGATGCAGAGAACTGTTTCATGCTTTAGGGATGCAGAACAATTTCTATGCCAAAAGGGCTACAGGGCTGCATAATATATATTGACATTTAGAAAGGATACAGATTTTCCATAACAAACAAAAATAAAAAAAAATTGAAATTGAAAATGCATTACAAACAACAAAACTCACCATGACTTTAAGAATAGCACTTTCATCGCAGGAAACTTCTCCAGTTGAAGCAACTGGAGGGCTAGTGCCTTCTTCTGGAACCTTCCCACTCGAACAAGTGGTGATCTGAGACGAACCATTGTTGGCACAGTCATCCACTATGGACCTTGACCCGGACTCACCAACCCGTTTAAAGAATTGATCCACATCCTTCAGATGGTCTATTTTGAGAAGCTGCTCAAACCGATCTTTGCACATTTGAAGCTTAAACCACTCTGAGTGTGTGTGTAATGTCGCCTGCATTATTCGCATCTATTGTGGTTCTTCAATGCCTAATCTCTTGCCCATTGCAACCTAAAAGCATTGAATAAGATATGATTGATCAACGAAAATGTGAGACAATTTTCGTGTGCTGCCAAAAGGACAACTGCAAAACATTATTTTTGTCTGTTCTGTGTTTAAATATTTCACTAGCATAGGGTGCAGAATGTCCATCAACTTCTCAGTGACAAACAAAGTTCTATAGAGACAAATTGTTGCCTTCAATCAATTAAAGCAACAAGCATTAAAACTTCTTACAGCAGTAGGATTACACACCTGTAGAGAAGTGGCAAGGACAGGCAAAGGTACTGCTTTTACAAGTGTATCTTCACTGGGCTGAAGCAGTGCAAGTAATGTTTCCTTCAAAGGCTTAATAAGTGCCTCATTGGATGCTGCTAGTGGGCCTAGATGGTCACTTGCCGGCTTAAGTACCCCATCATAATCCCCTCCACTTACAAGCTTCAGAAATTCAACCTGACATGAAAATGGTGAGAAATAAAGTAAATTAAAAAATTGAATTTCTTTGAAAATCACAGATCCATCTTGAAGCCCGGAGTTACACCAGTACTTAACCAAGGGAAAAATATGAATAACGGAATATCACATTACCATGCAAAACAATCAAGGGTAATTCTGAGGGGGACTGAAATTTTAAACCGGGCTTGAATCCTGATGAACCAAATCCGTTCATAATTTTAAATGAACGATCCAGATTTAGGCCCGGTTAAAAATTCACTCCATTGCAGAATTTGCCAATAATGAAATATGTTTTGGTCTAATACTAATAGATAGCAGTGTATGTAAAACAGAATATGGCTGCTTCATATCTATACTTATAGTAATGTACATAAAACAGAATATGAGCTGGTTCACTTATGAACTTAACGGAAGTGACTTTCTATCTAATTTTCCAAGTAAATAGTAAAACCTACCCTGGAACCTGGTATTGACACAATCAAGGAAATAAAACCCAACCAATCTCAACCCCCCTCCCCCTCCCCTCCCCTCCCCTCCCCTCAACCCAACTCCAAAGAAAAAGGACAAAATAAAAAGAAGAGTGGGCACATAAGAAAAAAGAATGCACAAGCTCAGGGAATACCTGTTTCAGCTGAAAGAGCAGAATAGGATTTTGATTAAAGAAATCTGGATCTAAGCAATTAATATCTTCTACTACTTTTTCAGCCATGCCTTGTAAGCCAATTCTCTCATCTCCAATATCACCTCATAATTCTCCTTTTCTTTGATCTTCAAATCCTAGATAATTTTTCAATATTAAGAAACAAATAAACTAAGCAATCATCAAATCCTACAAAATTGCTTAGTTTGAAGTTTAAACAAACCTTGTCAGCAGTTGCATCCCCAACTGTATCAGTATAAGATGCATCGTTTGTGCCATTGAGGATCTCTTGTCTACCTCTCCACCTCTTACGCCGCCTCATAAGTTCAGAGGCATGATTCCTGCTCCTCCTCAACCTTCTAGAGCTACACCCTGATTCTTGATTGGTTACATAACTTGTGCTACAATCTTCTCTTTCCAGAAGTGTCGCCTCATTAACATATCTTGTTTCCATGACTAACCCTGGTTTGTCTGTGGTGCATACATTGCTCTCTTGAATGTTTTCCATTTCAACATCTGAAAAATACTACTGCTTATAACAGTCAGGTAAACTCCAGTGGTACTAAAAAAAAAAAAAACACAACAACAACAACAAAAACCCCCAATGGAGTCTGTCATAGGTGCTTTGTACAAGGGAGGGAAACTCTAGCATGCGATGGACCTGACATTGGACATGACTCGTGGCTCACATAACAGTACACATAAAATCAGATTACATAACCTGTAAGGCACATAATAAAAACGGAACTCACGCTTAATAGTTGGTGACATGGGCATACCTGAAGTGGAAGTAGGAAAACCTTCAACAATGCCCCGATAAACACAATACTCATGCACAAGCTTGTCGAGAGACGGCAAGTCTAGTTTCATTCTAGACAGTTCATTCTGCAAACATAGTTGACCTTGCATTACACACTTTCGCTAAATAACTAAACAAACAATAACTAGCAGATTCCAATGAAGCTAAATAAAAAAAAAAAAAAACCTGAAATGCAAGAAGCAAATCGCCTTTTGCAAATTTCAAGCTATCAACTGACCCTTGTCTTGTCAATTCCACAGCATGAGTGAGAGCCTGAATATCAACCTGAAAAGTCCATGCCATATAATTGGACCCATTTTATATACAGTCCTACAGAATATCAAAACATGTAGATCCAGCAGAACTTTAAAATGCTGCTATACTAAATCCCTAGCAAAATTAAGGAATTAAAATACATCACAACTAAGAAATATATTCCTATGTCCCTTGCCAAATAAATATTACACATACTGCTCATTTATATATGGAATAATTGTCAAGAAAAATATTGAAGAAGTTATAGGATGAAGGACATATGTCATGTTCTCCCACAATTTAGAGAATAAGATGTGCTGATTTTCCAAGGTATCAGAGACATTTTCATACATTAAATTCATCCAGATGAGCAATCAAGTAGAAAAAGGACAACGATTTATATTTACTTCATCAAAAGGCGGTGCTTCATAGAAAATCTCCTGAGGTAATGCAGGTGGGTCCCGTTCTTCATAGAGAAGCCTTCCTGTTAGGTCTGATATGGGAGAGGGGATCCCTTGGCGATTGCAAAATAATTTGTGAATGCTGCACATGTACAGGTTTAAAGATAAGATAATCCTGCTACTTTAGAGGAACTTGAGGAGCCATAGAAACTAAATTCACAAAAAAGTAAACATGAAATTAAATGTACCTTATCAAGTATTTCAGAGTCATTGAGAAAATTGGGTCATAAGCATGTAAGTGCGCCCTTAGTGTGGATGATAGAAGTCCAGCAAGATCAAACCTCCTCTTTTCAGACCACTGAAATTAACTCAAAATGAAAATAAAAGTTATCAATGTAAAATTGTAAATAGATTGTCAAAAATTAAAGCAAAGAAAAGATAAGGTTTTGTGCTATTTCTCCTTTCATATAGGACTTGAGTAAAAAAAATTCTTTTGTGATTTAATTAAATTGTGGTGTGGCCTTCGTCACCTACTCCCCAAAAAAGATGATATAAATTAAAGCTTAACAATTAAAAGATGGGAAATCCCCTTCCCTCTTTGAGAAAATAACTCAAAAATAGCACCCATTTAGCACGTAACATATGCATTTGCAATTAAACACACTAGTCAACATGGACTCGTAAATTACATGCCGAAAAGGAGAATCATTCGACATCATTCCAGACTGTAAGTTTGAATAACTCTTCATACCTCATTAGCAACTGGGGAGGATTCATCTTCTTTGTCATATAAATGCCAGTAGGACATGCTTGAACTCCTCATAAGCTTCCTTTATCAAACACAAGATTAATGGAAATTAAATTTCCTGCCTAAATCAACCAAAAAAACAAAAAAAACAAAAAAGGTACAGCTCAAAACATACTGGATAAGCATCAAGTGCACATGGAGCCAGACCCACGCGAAGGCACTCAATCACCAATTCACGATCTCTCTCTGTTCCTTTCCTCGAAAGCTCGACAAATTTCTAACAAAACCGCACATACAAACAAATCAGAGAAAGAACAAAAAAACGAAAAAAAAAAAGTGAGAAAAAATAACACAAAAATAAGAACACCTGCTTCTGGAGGCGAAAAAGGATGCGATGACCATCAAGCACCACTGGTACATGCAATCGCAACTGGTCCAGCGCTGCATCTATGTCGCCAGACTGAACACAGCGTCTGACCTGACGAATGATCATCCTGGATCGGTACGAGGAAGAGCTGGAGGAAGAATGCGAAGACGAGGTGGAAGGCGATGAGGCGGATTCAGGCGGAGAGAGCGGCGAGGTAGGGTTAGGGTTAGCACCAGTCGTGGAGGCATCCTCCGATTGGATTAGGTGCTCGGATTTGGCGAATTCGAGCACGAGAGAATCGAGAGCTTCCCAATTGACAGGCGCAGAATCCATGGCTGATTGGTTTTGCGCTTGGTTGCTTCTTCTTCCCGGGAAAGGCAACGCAACACAACACAACGGATAAAAGATTGGCATGCCGTGCGCGCCGTCTCAGATCTTTTGTGGCGTCGGTGTCTGACACGTCAGTGTCGCCGCTTTGTAGAGATGGGTGTGTTTGGAAGTGATGGGTATAAGTATGAATAGGCCTTATTCAGAACAGCCCTTATTCAATCGGAACCAAACATGGAACAAGGAAACAGCCTATTCAGAATAAGCTAATTCGGAAGCTTATTCAAATTCCAGCTATTGGGCTGAATTGGCTAATTCGGAAGTTTGAACAAGGGGAGGAGAGAGAAACTAGTTTTCTTATTCTATTTGCTTATTCATCCCACGTGACTGTCTCTACCAAACACACCCTATTATTAGAAGTAGAATAGAAAATCTGGTATATTGTTTGGGCAAAGTTTTGTCTCTTTTTTAATATTGGGCTGAGATTAGGCCTACAAAAGGAACGGTGCTACAGTACTAACGGAAAATATGCGCGGGAGAAGCACTACTAGTCTTCCTCTCACAAGTCGACGACTTTTGTGCGCAGGAGAAGTTTACATTAATGGCGCCGAAAAGGAAAAAAGTGGAAGTAGAACAAGAGGAAGTAAGAGTGCAAGAGAAAGTGGAAGTGGAAGTGGAAGAGGAAGAGGACGATGAAGAGGGAGAGGAGCTCGCATTTTCCAGGAACTATTTTCTTGCGAAGGAAGTTGGATCTGCCTCGAACAAGCGATCCGCCGCTAGGAAGGTCTGAGAGATTAATCTAGTAGATGAGCAAGTTAGGTTTCTCTAAATTTCAATAATTTGTTTCTATTTTGTTAGTTTCTTTTCAATTTGGTCGTTTCACCCCCAATTTGGTTGTTGAGAATCTGAAGATAATTAAGGGTTTACTTGCATAATTTCGTACAGACCGTCCAAAGTTATTAGTATTTATTTACGCTAAATAAGCCAGATTAATTGTTTCTGATTTTCTACAAAAGTTAAAGGTTAAAATTAAGTTAATTACTTAATTAAAATTGCATATAGGATCGGCACCCATAACAAGTCATGTATGAAATAAGGGTTAATAAGTTATGTAGGGTAAATGAAAAAGTATAATGTAACTATGTATGAATTTGATGGAAGCAATAATTGAGATTTATTTTTGAGATATAGTAGTGTGAAGAGCACATTCCAACCCTAAACAAAAACTATTGATCCCTGCATATGCAAATTGCACAGAAATGAATAGGGGAAGAAAGGAAAATGGGCTGAACTTAAAAAACCTTTTTATTTTAGTATGCACCCTTAATTGGTTCATGGATATTTTCATGTCTAGTGCCACTACTGATCTGAGTTATCACATCCAATCTGATCTAGATTATTTGGTTCTACAACTGGAGTGCATCAGGCTTTTGATTTATCTTTGTTAAATATTATATGAGTGTATATAAGGAACGATGCTACTATACTAGCGGGAAATATGCGCGGGAGAAGCATTACTAATCTCCCTCTCGCAAATTTATGCATATTTATGCATTAAAAAATTAAATAAAATATTAAAAATAGAAAAATTTAATGTGACACATAGTTTTTTTAATAATTTTGAATTAGTTTATTGAACACTTTGAGGCTGAAACAGAATTACCATACCGAATATTACCACATATAATCTACTACTGATATTCCAATGACACGTGGGACCGCTCCTCTATTTCTCTCTAGTTATTTATTTATTTTCATGATTCTATTTTTTCGTTCTTTTCCCCTCACGTCCCAGTCCGAGTCCAGTTTCTACCGATTTGATTTCCTCAGTGCTCTGCCCTCTCTTACGGCGGCTGCCTTTTCTTTCCCTCTCCTCTCTTCCAAGTCGAGAGCTCCGACGCCTCACCTACTCGCCACTTCAACTCCGCCTTCAAATCCGATCTGGTACCTTCTCTTCCTCTCCTCCGATTAAATTCTCCTAGCATATTTCCAAGTCGGGAAATATGCTTGGGAGAGGCATTTTCAGTCAGTCCCTCTCACAAGTCCACTACTTTCGTGCACAGGAGAAGTTTAGATTAATGGCGCCGAAAAGGAAAAAGGTGGAAGTAGAAGAAGAGGATGAGGAAGTGGAAGAGGAAGATGAAGAGGAAGAGGAAGAGGAGCTTGCATTTTCCAGGAACTATTTTCTTGCGAAGGAAGTTGGATCTGCCTCGGGAAAGCGATCCGCCGCTAGGAAGGTCTCGGAGATTAATCTAGTAGATGAGCAGGTTAGGTTTCTCGTAATTTCAATAATTTGTTTCTATTTTGTTAGATTCTTTTCAATTTGGTCGTTTCACCCTGCCCCAATCTTGGTTGTTGAGAATCTGGAGATAAATCAGGGTTTACTGCCATAGTTGGGTAGAGGCCGTTGAAAATTATTAATATCTATTTACGCTGAAGAACTCAGATTGATTGTTTCTGTTTTTCTACAGAAGTTAAAGGTTAAAGTTAAGTTAATTCAAATTGCATATAAGAAATAAAGGTTAATGGGTTATGTACGGTAGATGAAAAAGTTCTATGTAACTATATATTGATTTGATGGGATCAATACTTCAAATGTATTTTTGAGATGTAGTGGTGCAGATCAGGTCTGGGCCCAGCTGTTGATGGGGGGGATCAGATTTCTAATCTCCACTACGCAGATGATACAATCATCTTCTACAAGGCTGATCCTAACATGATCCAAACTGTGAAATGGACTTTTATTGCCTTCGAGACACTTACAGGTATGAAAGTCAACTATAATAAATGTGAAGCTTTTGCTATCAATCTTGAACATGAGAAAGCATCACAATTGGCTAAGCTATTTGGGTGCTCTTTAGGCACTTGGCCATTGATTTATTTGGGCATTCCTGTACACTGGAAACAAACCTCATTAGCTGATTGGGACCCAATAATTGAACGTTGCCGAAAGAGGTTACAAAGTTGGGCAGGGAATCTCCTTTCATATGGGGGTAAATTAGTGTTAATCAATAGTGTACTTTCCTCTTTACCGACTTACATGATGTCATTCCATCATATGCCTTTCAAAGTAAAGAAAAAGATAGATCAAATTAGGGCCAATTTTTTATGGAATTCTGGAAATAAAAAAAAAGATACACTTGTTTAACTGGGATGGAGTGTGCAGACCAAAAGAAAGAGGAGGTTTGGGCATCACTAATCTATCTCATTTTAATCAAGCCCTTATGAGTAAATGGATCTGGCGATATAGGGATCCGAATTGTAGTGGCGGGTGGAAAACTATTTTACAAAAAAAATACAGATATAGCAAAAATAGAAACAGATGGTCCCCCTTCTGGAAAAATTGCATGAAATGTGAGACCATTGTTAATATTTTCAGAGGAGTGAAAATAGGAAATGGTCAAGACACTTACTTTTGGCATGATAAATGGGTTGGTAGTTCTTCTCTGAAAGTTGCTTTCCCTCATTTGTTTGACATTTGTGCAGATCAAGATATCACAGTTGCTAACGCTGTGGAGAACAATTTTAGAAATATTCATTTTAGAAGACAACTGTCCTTTACACAACATAGAGATTTCATGTTTTTGACTCAAGATGTTTCCAAAATACTGAATTTACCTCTGTCTAGTTCTAAAGATGTAGTAACTTGGTTAGGAAATAATAAAGGGTTTTTCAAAACCAAAGATGTGTATCTGTTGATTGAGGACAGAGGAATAGTTAGTCCCTTCTATGATCAAATTTGGAAGATCAAACTACCCCTGAAGATCAAGGTTTTTCTCTGGTTGCTTTGTAGAAATCGACTATTAACCAGAAGCAATCTGAAAAAACGAGGTTGGGATGGACCCATAGATTGTGTCTATTGCTCTGCCGAAGAGGATAGTGACCATCTTTTCTTTGCTTGCCCATATGTCCAAGATGTGTGGAAATGGTTTTTAACAAAACTGAACATACATCACATACCAACATCTCTAGATGATTTCTTTATTCTTAGCAATTTGATACCTAATCATGAACAGATAGCTTTCAAACTTTGCAGTGCTACTATATTGTGGTCATGTTGGTTATTGCGCAATGAAATCTGTTTTAAGAACAGGCAGGGTACTTCATTCAGGGAGTATTGTACTAAAATTAAATCTATGGCTTCTTATTGGTCAGGTCTTGGGCCTGCAGCAATTAAAACTCAGGTGCTAGCCCTACTGGAGACTGCTCCTAATTTGAGAAGGACTGAGGGTTTGCCTTATAGGCTTTGGGGAGCTACTGGTACAAATGAAGGAGAGCAGAATTTTTCAACTGATGGGATGCTGCATATTGTGCCACTTCTCGAGAGGGGAGATACAACAGCAACCATGCCGATGACCGCAGAGTCAACCATGGAGGGCAAATGGCTGACAAGCGGGCCACAGGACGGAAAAGTTTGTTGAAGAGAGAGGATTACAGCTTTAATATTCTGAATATGTCCAATTGATACATTTTGTTTGTCTGTTTGTCTTCGTTTCTACTCTCTTTTTACTAGCGGTTGACTATGGGTTTTAGTTTACTGGCTATTATAAATTGATGTTAGTCTTGACTCCTGGAGATTTTAAGTAAGAGATATGGAGCTTTTGGCCAGCAGATGATGGGTTGCCAATTTGTGCTGCAATTAAAAGGTTGATGGGCTATTGGCAAAGCTGAAAGAAGAGATTTGGAGTATGGCACTTGTGGCTGGTTAAAGTTTTGATGTTTTGTTTTTTATGTGGTCTTGTACTTCTGGTTTGTTTGAGTTGAGATTGATGGTCTCTCTCACTGTTAATGGGTGTTTCGATATGGGTAACTGAGACAGTAGCTATGCAGTTAGATATGAAGTATTTTGTTTGGTTGATGTTTGATTTTTTGTTCTGATCTGTAATTGTAACTTTGATTTTGATTGGTTTAATTGTTGATTGGATGCTCTTCAATAAAATGAAGAGTGGTGGGCGCTCCCCATTTATCTCCAAAAAAAAAGATGTAGTGGTGCAGTGTCTAGAGCATATTCCAACGCTTAACAGAAGCTACTGTTCCCTGCATGAGCAATTACACAGAAAAGACAAGGGGGAAAAACTGAAAAAAAGTAAAATTAGCTGAACTTGAAAGCCTTTTATTTTGGTATGCACCCCCAAGGCCCTAATTGGTTCATGGATACCTCCATATCTGTTAAAGACATTTTTAGTGCCAATACTGATCTGAGTCATCACATCCAATCTGGCCTAGATTATTTGGTTCTACAACTAGAGTGCATCAGGCTTTTGATTCATCTTTTGTACATTAGGTTCCAGTTAAACGGCTTGTTTTAATAATAATAGAACTGTGCCATCACTGTAAATAAAAACAAAAAGTTACCCTACCTTAGAAGATATTTTTTTCATTATATCAATTACAGATGGAAAGAATTGGCACTAATAATTTGTTAAATGCAGTTGTTAAGAGCATCTTTATCTGAATTACCAACAAAGCATGAGAAAGAGATAAGATCTCTTCTGGAGAGTTACAAGGGGCTCTACTCTAATTGGCTTTTTGAGCTTAGGTAAGGTGAATTGTATGGACTATGGAGCAACAGACAGAAACACTGAAAGAGCAATTTCTTTGCTACAGCACTACTTGTTAGCAATTGAAACCATAATATTTTGTTATATTCATATGTAACTTGAATATTTCTCATACTTGCAACCAATATCAAACAATTTTTTTAATTTGCAACTAAAATCCCACCGTTTTAAATGCGATTGGGCGACTGAAATATATATTCTAGTTGATGTTGATAACTGCACCTGTAATTAAGACCTGTTTTTCTCTACACCCTAATTAAGCTGAGCCAAACAAAGATAATCCAATAGTTAGGTCTGGAGTTCTTAACAATGTCCACAGTGAGATTATGTTAAGACCACTTATAGTAATGTATGATTTCGCAGACATCAATTCTAGTATCCATTAAATTTATAAGTGTGCCGTGGATATTGATATTGATAATGTGTATCTATATATCTTGCATGACTTCATCATTATTTGTATCTACATAATTTGTATGATATATCACAATGTTATTATATTCCTTTGGCCTGGTGAAATAAATGAAATTTTTTATATCATCTCTCTTTTTTAATTGAAGGTAATTATTGCCTGTATAGATGTGGCTTTGACCTTTTAATGTATGGCTTTGGATCAAAGAAGGCCTTGCTTGAAGATTTTGCCTCAAGTACTCTTAACTTCTTATACTGTGGTTGTTATTAATGGTTATCTTGCATCTGTTAATCTAAAGCAGGTACACTCACTTCTATGCACCTTCTAAGTTCCTTAGGTACATTTTTTCTTATCAGATTGTAGATGCCATTCTGCTAGGTTATGGTACCATGTACATATGTCATATGGTAATCCTTCAATTAGCAATTGTTTCTGGGGCCTTTTCCTTTCACAATAATCCTAGCTTTCATGAAATTAGCACCTGGCGCCTAACATACATGCAGAGTTGGTGCAAATAACAACCCAACAAAACTATGATTAAGTGAAAGAAAAAAGACCAGACATTTTATAGCATATTCATATTTGCTAAGTAAAATATCTTCATATAAGCTTGAGTTGCATAATTTGACTTTCTTAGCTTGATTTTAGGGGAATATGGTGGGGAAAGCAGTATGACCTACATTTGCCCTTTTCTATAGTATAAAATTAACAATGCTATTGGAGATTTCTTAAAATCTATGGTCTTTAGTAGCAGATTTAGTAGCAGATATATACAATATTGGGTTTTCTTTGATACCTTTCTTTTTCTAAGTTAGGTTAATTTTGTAGGTTATGACTACAATAGCTGAGATCTTATTGGAACATTATAAATGCAAAGCAAAGACATCTACCGGGAAGAAACAACAAACACAGCTTCCAAGCGGATTGAAATCTGTAGATGACATTGTTACATTCATCGTTGACATATCAGATGATTGTAACTGCTCTGTATGTCTCTTAATTCATAACATAGATGGACCGGCCTTGCGGGATCCTGATTCGCAGCAGCATCTTTCAAGGGTTTTATGCTGTTCTTGCATCTGTCTGGTTGCGTCAATTGATCATGTCAATGCACCTTTATGTAAGCTCTTATATGTCTCATACAAGGGAAACTTGCAGAAAACCTGCATCTTTTTTTTTTTTTTTCCAAAATTGAGGAGAGCCTTTCTTTTCTTTTTTAAATTTTTGCAATTGCCTTCTTTTTCCAATTCAGATGTGGCTAAGCACAAGAGAACTAGAACAATATCCCTTAAGAATAATTTTAAGAACTTTATATTATTCCTTGAGAGTCCTTTATTAAATAATGAAAAAACAAAAAAAAATCAACTTTTTTTGGTAGTAAGGCTAACATGTATCTGTAAACTAGCATTAGTTCTCTTTTTGTAGACTGGTTTTGTATTGTCGCAGAATGCTTTTATTTTGAGTATACCAATTGAAAGGGATGGAAATAGAAGGGCTATGTTGCAATTCCATATGTTAAACCACTGGGGATTTTGACAAGTTTCCTTAATTTTATGAGTACTCTCAGCTGATCTGACATGTGGCTTTTAACTCAGTGTGGGACAAGAAGATGGTATATACGCAATTCAAGTGGTTCTGGCACCATGTACCGACCTTTGTTCCTTACAAAGTTGAAGGCCTATTTAATCCCTTAATCCTGTTCAGTAGTGGTCATGTACAGACTACAAAAACTGCCCTTGTGGTTCTTCAAAGCTTGACCCCGAATGCACAAAGTGTTTTCAGAGTTTTAGCTGAGTTTCAATTAGCCAATGAAAAGGAAGAAGGTAAGTCAAATCCTTACTGCATAAGCTTAATTCTATTAAGGCTCAAATCTATCCGAATTACAGAGTTATCATTACTAGGCCGTTTTCTGTATCAACCGTTGCTGTGCAATTAATTCTACAGTAAACCTGGTCAATTAGCGATCATCTTAATAGTTGTGCAACTCAGCTGAAATTATCCATTAGATATCAAGTGATCAAAGAAAGGCTCAAATTCTACCAATTTTGTGCAAGTTACCTTAATTGTTCAATTCAGCACCAGAATTCTTTGATCAGTCCTTGATTGAGCAAAATTGTTTGCTCGTGACCTCCACAGTAATAGACCCAACTTGGTCCCATTAATTTTAGCAACCAGTTATCACAATTTTGCTCAAGTAAACTCATTGTTTTATTAAAATTTGGTCACTTTGATGTTCATTTTCGTTCAAATATTTAGGCAACTTGTGAGCTCTGGACTCAGAGCAAGCCTCAATTACTTAAGAAAATGTCTAATTAATTCAATTTACCCAATATAGCCATACTTACTGTCCAAAAGTTCATGGAATACTGAACAAGCCAAACTATAACAGCCACCTGGCAAATTATTGTATGTTTTCTCTTCTGCATTAAAGGCAGGTACTCTGAATTTGTTTCACCTTTAACAGGTATGCATGTCAGTGAGGTATATACTAAGTGCCGTGAACAGTTTCTAGTCAGCAGTCAAGTGACATTGAATGCACACCTGACAGAATTCAAGGATCACAAATTGGTCAAGATCAGGCGACATTCTGATGGTCAGGATTGTCTCCACATCCCTTTGCCAATGAATGCCCTAGAGAAGCTGTTACAAGAGCTAGTCTGAAGTGAATAAATTTGCTGCTGTTGTAACCATGGGCACGTATGGTTGTATCCAATCCATAATGCCTATGGGCTTGTTCATCCTTTCAAAAAAAAAAAAAAAGTATCCAATTTATAATGTGACATGAGTGTTGAAAGGGTGTTGATCCAAACCTTTGATTTTGATAACACAGTCTTGAATTAATTAACGTGAGCACTGTGCAATCAAAATAATGGCAGCAGATATGATTCCATAACTAGGACTAATATTGGTATTGGCATTTAAAACAGTGTCATACTTGCATGATATAATCTGATTAGAAATTAGAGAACCTCTTCCATAAATCTGATGTATTACTCTAGTACTGTGCTGTATTGTGTGAAACTTGAGCAGTAAATAGGATGGATATAAAGATATTTTAAAAAGGCTATCAGAGACATAGGTGCATCTATGTGTTTTGCTTGTTTTGAGTCTTAACTCGCATTTAAGTTTGGCGGTTTGTTGCTAAAGTTGGTGTTGTATAGTAAACAAGTACGAATCTTATATTAAGATAAGTTAATAAAATATGCCTATCCACCAGTTGATTTTTGTCAAAGTCGCTAATCTAAATACTTATTAACTAGTGGCTGGATAGTCCATCATATCAATTTCGATCCATAGAAATGATTCGTTACATTCGTACGTCAAAAGCTCTAGCTCATGAGACGTGCAGCAAATACTTAGCTAACTGTCACCACCATTAAGGATGAGGTAGAAAAAATATCACTTACATAGTTACATCTTTGACTTTACTTAATCCTTGGGCAAACTGTCACCGCCATTAAGACATCGACCCATTTCATAGTTTTTTCTATTATGGACCTTTTAGTAACTAATTTGGTTTCTTTTACACGGGTCGCATGGAAAACGAAAATTCTCGGTGGCTAACTGAATCTTGTAATATTTCGTGCCTTCAGGGACCACCAAACCCTTGCTTGGTTTAGTGTATCTGTAATAATAAATTTGTTTTTGGAGTATGAATTAGCTCCTAACAATGTATAGTTTCTGGCCTTCCAAAAAAAGATAAAAAATGTTTGTAATCAGATATCAACTGACAAAAAGGAGATAATACTAAATACCTTTTCACACGCCAAAATTGATTTATGCAAGTGTGTAGAGGTCCATCCCCCGATGCTGGGGCACGCATCTGATAAGGGCAAATGCAAATCGTTTGGTTGTGTTCATATATAATAAATATAATATGACGGACAACTGAAAAACTAAGAACTAATGGAGCCAGTTTTCATTTTCCAGGTATAAAACCCCACAATTTTTTACAGCTAATCCACTACTTACAAGCCATAAAACCTTATAAATCTGAAATACATACAATTGCAACTCTCTTCATTCCAGCTTGACGTCAGTGCTGTAAAGATTCCACAAGTAAAGAGCAAGAAGGATTGAAGGATCCATTTGTCCATTCAACTACTACTGTTGTACAGCACTAGCACACTCAGTACTTGATCTGTTTCAAGCTTTTGAGCCTAGAAAGCATCTCAGTGAGGCCTTCATTCAAGCTTCTCGGGTTGTACCCCAAATCCCTCCTAGCCTTATCGCATGAATAAGCCCACTGACGTCTCAACACTCTTACTCTGTAACATTAAATTTAAAGCACCTCAGAATAAATTCTTATAGCCTATATTCTTTTCTTTAACAATGCTCCTAACTTCGTGGGGGGAATTCGGTGAATTTTTCATACTTTCATTTGCAGCCAACATTTCTTATACACTTCCAGTTACCATCTAATATATTGATGTCATTTCCACATAACACCTAACTATTATAGACGAAATTAGGCTGAAAAAAAAAAAAATCCAAATTAGGACCTAACGATTTTACAATACTTGAACCATGCTTTCATAACCCGCAGCTTTGTAAACATTGGATCTGGCATCTCAGCGAACTTTGCTTGATTTAAGTTCAGTTTGAACTTTACAAAAACCAAATGGTCACTTACTAGAGCTATAGCTAAAAGAGTAAATATCAAACAATGTATTCATGTTTTCCATTGCACTGATAAAGGCTAAGCTTATATGGTATTTATATGGTATTTACAACTCTAAAGCTTCTACGAGAGACTGGTTGTTACTTGCATAGTATTATGCTAATTTAAAATGATTGTTCTGTACGAACACTTCATTGTAAATATAAAACAAAAGGCTTAAATATAAAACAAAGCAACAACTAATGTGAAAACACAAAACATTCTAATAATTTTCAGATTATTATACAAAAAAAAAAAAAAAATGATTTAACCTAAGTTATGTGTTCAGTTTGATACAATGGTTATATGAGACGATGAAATCTAGTACTAATTCCTTCAATAATCTAATCCCTTGCGCAAAATAAGAAAACATTTATGATAACAAAACTTTCTAATGTTCAAATAGCAAACATACCATATTATAGATCCAAATTAAGGGAACACATATAGGAACAAAAACGAGAAAAAAATAAAGAAACAAAATGACTGTCATGAAGAGACCGACAAGGCACGCTCGAGCCGCCTCTTGCAAAGCCAAGACCACCCCATATAAGAACGTCAATATGTCTTCAGCTGGCTTCTGGCAGATCTTGTTTCTTTCGTGCTCAGTGAGCAGAACGAGCGAGTGGATTGTGATTCGGAATTGCCCTGTTCCATCATAGTGCACATTTGAGTGTGATTGTAATGTAAATACAGGAAGGTACTACTAGCTGGAATTTCTCAGCATTCAGTACTAGTGTATAATTCATTTGAGGCACAGAAAGCATCTAATTCATGCTACAACCTGCTTATTACCATGTACTATTTCATATTGAAAGGCAGGATGTATTGTACCAGTACCTTGTCCATGTCCAGCAAGTTAGTATCTGAAAATTAACTCTAAATCTATTTTTTTTTTTAAAAAAAAAAAATGAATCTTACTAATATAGTCGTCAAAACAGTAAAACCTAGATCATTAATCAGCGTATACCATGTCCAGTATACAAAGAAGAAACCAATTTGTACTATGGACAAAGTCCACATTAAAATCTTTCAAGGTAACTCATAAAAGGTAACTCATACCTGATTTGGTGATTTTGGCAATGGGGAGGCCGAGAGAGACTCGCTTGGGCCGCACGATAAAAGTGGAACGGCGGACGAGAGGCTCGCTAAAGTAGTAGACCCGGTTCTTGTGCAACCAGAAGCAGTCCCCTACGGCGGGTCGCTCGATGATGTGCTTCAGGTTCGGATCTACGAATTTAAACAGCTTTTCGAACACCAGCGTCGTCTCTTTCTCGTCAAGTGGCCTCATAGCGAAGGATCTCATAGCGAGGATTTCAAGGGTTTCTGTTGCGGATCGGTGGAGAGGAGAGACGAGACAGAGAGGTTTTGTGGAAAGAGGGTTTTATACTTTTATGTTATGGTTTGGTTTGTTTCGGGTGGATCCGTACCCTCTGCCGCAATTTATATAGCTGAGGAAGGCGGTTCCTTACGCTATGCTCCAGAATTCCAAAACAAAGGAAATGGTAATTGGTAAGGAACGAGAAAGAAAGCAAACTTATAAGGGAAATAAATACGACTTGAGATTTCTTGTTTCAGATTGCTATATGTATAGATACTAGCAAAAGGCCCACTCAATGTGTGGGATTTCTTGCTTCAGATTGCTAAATGTATAGATCTAAGTTTTTTTTTTTTTTTTTTTTGAAACAAGTAAACCAAACTATGGCTTACCACTTTTCATTCGAAAAGGAAATTTATTACATCACTAACAATCAGTCAAAGACTGAAGTTCAAAACTAAAAAAAACCCTCAACTGGAATCAACCCCAACTAACTAACACATCTCTATGCGCACACAAGAAAGAATTATTCCGGTTTTGAATTGTTGCACAAAAGGAAAAAATTTTCTTTGGATTTGATTGGTTTTCCATCTAATATAGAAACAAATTGAATAACATATCTATTTGTATTGCTGGTAAATTAAGAAACATATTTTTATTGTTTAACATTATTTTATTTTTTATTTGCCCACATATGAAGGCATCTTATGCTAGTATATAAAAAAGGCGTTAAAGAAATTAATACATGAGAAATGAGAAATGCTTAATAAAATGACGCCAAAAAAATTTGACACGGTAAAAGCACTTTTTATAAGTTAGTCTGAGCCAAAGCTCTTTTTTTTTATAAAAAAAAATGCACCATCGGATCAAAAAATTCTACAGGTGTTAAAATCCAAATGTGAGTGAACTGTGTGTATTACAAAATTGATCGATGTTTTTTTTTATAAATAACCAACAAATAAATAAGAATTATATATGAAGGCACGTTGGTAAATAAACAGGATATTTCCGTTCAAATTATAAAATTTTAATTGGTATGTAATGTAGCACACACCTTTTCCTTTCTGGCGATATTTATTTTTCATAACATAATGTTAACGTCTGGATCGATTTTAATAATTCACAATCGCTTGAAATGCTCAATTCTTACCCAGCACATCAACTACTACTACATCTCACCCAGCATAGCCACTACATAACACTCAGTCACTCATACCAAAGGTACCTAGCATATCCCTAAACCCAGCCGCATTCCTAACTAAACCATAGCAACACACCTAACCTACCTAGCATATCCCTAAACCCAGCCGCACTCCTAAGTCCTAATAGCAACACATATAACACCACACCCCAGGCTCCCCAGCCCACCATTCACTCGGTGGTATCACTTTGCCGGATTCTTCTCCAACTTATTGGCAGGGAGGGAGCCCGAATGACCAGGCTACATTGGGGGAGGTTTAGGGTTGGATGTCTGGGTGATTGCTACTTCTTCATCATCAAAGCAAAAGCATGGTGCTTACTGAGTCTGTGCTCGTTAATTAGTCTAAGACTGGAAAATTTCTCGTGGCAAATCACACATGTGAAATTCATTTTATAAGCAGTTCGGTGGGATTTACAGAGTTTGAATGTTTGATGGTTGAGTTGAGATAGTCGGATAGGGAGGCCATTTATAAACAGCCAGGTGTGGTCGTGTGGGTGGGAATGGAGAGGAGAGATCGGTGGGTGGGAATGGAGAGAGAGAGGTGGGTGGGTCCGTGAGAGGAATCCTCCGTGATAAGTGTTGGAGAGGAAGAAAAAATATATGATGTAATAAATAAGTTCATTTGTAAATCACGATGACACCATAGCGGCCGCTATGGGGTCATCGCAGGATATACAAATGAATATTACATCAAATATTTTTAATTAATGATAGTTCAGATGAATGGAAAAGATTCAACAAGTTAGGATAAAGCATGTGTAAATATAATTGAACTAGGTGTCAAATAAAATCAATAAAACTGTGCATAATATTTAAGTATGCTAATGCTAACGACATATGTAAATATGCAGATTACATATGCTGATTAGAAATTTACTTTTCTCAACACATACAAACTACATAAGTATAATATAAATGCCGATTACATATATAGACTATACTCAGATATTTCTAAATACTCGCTAGCTCTCAAATCATCACCAAATATGTGCATTTCCAAAACCAAGACCTTCTCAACTAGGGCTGCCTAACGTGGTGTTCACGTTGATGAAAAGGCATTTCGTTAACCGTGCCACTAACGAAACCACTCCCTAACTAAACCACCACTTAGTTGCTAGTGGTATCGCTTTTGTTGGGTGGCCTTTTCCGACCTTGTCAGCTCTGCGGGACCCGGAGTGGCCGGGTTGCACTGGTTGAGGCTTCGGATTTGACTGTGAAGCTGCGGCTGCTTCCTCCTCTCTTGACAGAGGAAGTTCATGCTTTACTTCTCTGTGGTCGTTGATGAGTCGAACGGTGGAGAAACAAGCTTTACAGACGTTGCAACGATAAGTCATTTTTTAAGTTTGGTGGCGAGCTTAAGGATGAGCTGAGATATGAAGGCTATCTGGCCATTTTATAAGCCGCTGGTAATGGAGAGGAGGAGTGGGTGGGTGGGAATGGAGAGAGAGAGATATATGGGAGTGACTTATTAATGATGGCGTGGCCACGTGGGATTGTAGGAAGCTATCAGAAAGGAGGATGAAAGTGGTAAGAGAGAGGGAGAGATACAACAGCTGCTCAGGTAGAAGAAAGAAGAAATCAGGTGTCGCGCGGCACAGCGTGTAGTGCGGTCTGTGGATCGTCTGATCTGAATCAAATGGATGTGGGAGCTCCGTGCACGTAATCAGATTGATAGACCACAAAAAATAAACCGCCCAATCAAAATCAAATGGCTCGAATTCGCGCTGCACGCTGTGTCGCACGAAACATGATTCAAATCCGGTTTCTTTTAACATGCTCTGCCTATCATGAGAATCACCACTTTTCAGTTACATACTTAAATTACACTCTTCCTCCTTTTTTTTTTTTTTTGAAGGTTACACTCTTCCTCCTTAGTCATGTCTCGGCCAATGTACTTATCACAATTAAAACCTTTTTCCCAGACGTAGTGCACCTTCCCGAGACTCTGGCGTGCCCTCGAGGCTGGAGATTTAATGATAGATGTTCTGCGATAATTTTATATAAGATTTATGTATGATACCACTCTATTGCCACAACAGATCAAATGGTCAAAAAAAATATCAATCACATGCTTCGTGGTCCCATGCGCCTGGTAAGTGGAATTGCAAATGCAAGTATTTTTTTTATTTGATTGATGATAGTAAATATTTAATAAGTTGACCTTGATGGTTTGATTCAAAATCAGTATTAGAATTTAGAATTCTCAGGATTAGCTGTGCAGTCAACAGAGTCGGCTAGGAGGAGCTGCACGTGCTCAGGGGCCTGGCTGGACGAGTTTCCACGTGGCAAGAAAGATAGAGAAGCCTCTGCAGTGGGACCTTCCCCCCCCCCCCCCCAGAAACAGATAGAGGTGAAAGAGAAGACCCGCACGGGTCTCGAAGTACTGGCGGAAGTGGTGGTCCGCTATTAATAACCTTAAAAACGGAGGCGACAGAAAGACCTTTATCCGTCCGTACATGACAACCCCCAGAGATGTCATTCTTGGAAAGGAAACAAATTGGCAACTCCGATTCTGTCAGAGAGTCGTTGGAGAAGGGAACTGGAGGGGTGCAGTCCTTGTGCAACTGGAGAGCAAGTCCATGCGCGATGTGGTGGCCCTGTTGGTGATCCTGTTGACCATTTACCAAGTCTGAAGCCGGATATTCTGCGGCACCTGGGTCCTCTGCGCCATTGTTTGGCTGAACAAAAGCCATCCCCAGTCCCACTGCGATCCCTGGCGGCGGCATCCAGATCTGGCGGTAACCCTCAATCTCCACAACCACCGGTTTGACTCTTTGGAATGGTGGGGTCCCTTGATCATGACACTCAACGGTCCATAGTTGTGGCGGAGATTGGGGAACCTTACAGGCACTCCAATGCCAGAGAAGAGATGCTCTATCATCCTCTCATAGTAGTAATGCAGAGGAAGTCTGTGCAGTCTAATTCTGACGTAGTAGGAGAGTCTTTCAATGAAGGTGCCAAACATCCTCGTCCACGGCTCAAACCTGACTGTCCTGCCTCTGACATTTATCGGTCCATTATTGCAGACCCACTCTCTGATCTCAACAGAGGGGCAGACCGGGAGGAAGTTGCGATTTTCATCATCCATGGGCTCAAGGCAGTAGTGATCAACTCTGCCACCGCAATAATGTGCCACCTTGGATCTAATGAGGAAGAGATCTTCATCTTGCAGTTCTCGTTCAAGAAAGCTCATGACAGCTGCATACCAAAGCTCCCCCCGCTGTCCATGAAGGTGAGTGTCTTCAGGTGCATAGCAGTAGGCAAAAGCAGGCCTGTACTGCATGAACTCTTGTGCTGACTGCATATGCACGTCCTACCAGTTTGGGGGAATGACATGGTTCTCTAGTTGGGGGAAGGGTTGTAAAGGGTTCGCCATAGAAGAAGAAGGAGGATAGCTAGGAGAGAAGGTGCAAGTAGTGTTGAAGGGCACGATTGCAAGAAAATTTAAAGGGGGGAGGGAGATGAGGAGTCAGGGGTTGGTGCAGTTGGTTGAGAAGCATTAACTTGGGGAGAAGAGGGGGTGGGAGTATTAACTCCAGGTGTTGTAGCTAAAGAGACAGCGGCGGTTTCAGACTGCATAGCAGAGTCAGCGGGGGGTGCAAGAAGGGACAAGTACGCAATGAATGTCCTGGCTTAAGGCAACCCATACACACTTTCTTGAAAGTGCATTTACTGCTCAGATGCCCTTTATGGCAACACTTAAAACATTTTCCCGCTTTTTTTAGAAGCATTCTCTGCTTTTTAACAAAATCATTGAGAGCAGCAGGAGATTTGTCTTTAACAAGCTTGCCGAGTCTTCTGGGAACCACAGTATTCCACGCTGAGCATTCCTTCTTCTTCTGCTCTTTGTTATAATCAAGGATGAGATTGTAGGTGAAGAGAGTGTAGGGAGGGGTAGGCAGCAATGGCTCCAACCTGGCTTTGACGGATGTTCTCGGTTTGACATTAGAAATTGGAGAAGTGTGGGAAGTAACTGTTGTGGGGAGAGTGGGGGATGGTGACTTTTGGAAGAAAGAGGAGGGGGGAGAGATGGTCTGGCCTTGAAGAACCTTGGAGAAGAGCTGGGCAAAAGAATGTAGGTGGAGGTGGTGGTTGTTGCATGTCTTCGTTTGCCGGGGATTTTTTTCGCCAGGTTGATTGTCTTGGTTGGAGAGAGCGCCATCTCCTTCTTATATACTCAAACATATAATTCAGAATTTAGAATTCTCTTTTATTGCATGTAGAAATCATCAAATGCCAAAAATGATTACAATGTATGAGAAAGAAAGCATGCCACATCTATAAAATGTTCTTATAGATAAGTCATGCAAAATGTGCTTTTCCATGTTTTAATAATTTGTTTATATTGCAAATGAGATGATAATTGATTATTCGACAGAGAAACCATGACTTGACATTTAGGGATTTCATTCTCTTTGAGATTGTCACGTTTCGAAACGAACTTTTAATTTATATTAAATTACGATAAGTTGCAAAAGAATTTAGAAAAAAAAATCCATATATGAATGAAGTTGCAAAAACTCTGACAAGCACGATAGCCACTTTATTTATTTATTTGAATATAAAAATACAACATAACATAGCAATGCGTGCAATTTCTTTCTTTCTTTGCTTTTTTTTGTTACTTTTTTTTTTTCTTTTTGGTACCATACCCGCGCGCTCGATAATATCGAGGAATCTGAGAGTTTTAGTACTTATTAAGTTATTCAAAAATACAAAAAAAAAAGACAAGCTTAAGTATTTTGTTAAATTATCCTAGATTTACGGATATACCATCAGCCATTTGATCGTAGCAAGTAAATAATATGCTGACAATGACAAAAAATTTATGAAAAATTAATAACATGCCAAAAGATGCAACTAATATTTTTGCATTACAATAGTATTCTTACGGTAACAAAGTTTATTTTAATACGTCAATCATGCAAACTATTATATTAAAAATATATGATTGGGTCTTATATGCTTATGCGAATTATATCACTTTTAAGTTTCAGGGGACCTAACAAAGAAAGAATTTTGATCGCTTATTATGATAGATTAGCAGCAGTGCCCATCCAAATGTGTGGGCGGACTTTAATATGTGAAAATATTATTCCACATAGAAATGTTGTCTATTTTCAATATTTTAAGTCAATGTTGTCTTGATTGACGCTGAAGGTATCAGTAGTATTCACCGGTTAACAAATAGAATCGATAAAAGTAGACATGTGAACAGTCCAAAAAAATATTTTGACGGAAAAAAATTTTAAATAAAAAGTTTCACATTAAAGTATATATATTCTCAAAAAAAAAATAATAAACATGACAAGATTTTTGAATCGCTCCATTGTTGTAACAAATAATAATCATACTCAACACCGAGACTGTTTTATAAAATTAATAATTAATAAATAAAATAAAATGAAAATTTTAAGATAGTCTTAGTAAACATAAACTGTATTTTATATTTAATATTAAACATATAAAATAAAAACTTATTTTTACCCTCAAACTTATAATTCTCGTCAAAATACTTTTGACGGCAAAGATTAAAGGCGTTAGCAAGTTTAAAATAGATATAATTTCGAATTTTATATCATAGTTACTTATGTGAATCATGTGTACGATTCTGTATTAATTCATCCATCTATTAATTGGAAGAGGAGCACTCCGCTGCCTCCATTTTACACTGCCCCCAAATGTCACGAAATCTGAACCGTTAGATTAATATTAGATAAGCGGTCTGAACTGCAAGCTCCTTAATGAATGCACAATCACTTGAAATGCTCAATTCTAGTCAGAATGTTCATTATTCGCACATTATTTGCATAATTACAATGTATAATACAATCATTTTAAATAAATAAGATCATCAATTTATTCTCCACTATATATAGAACTTAAATATAGATTATTGAGATCAATTGACTTAAATTGAATGCACAATTACATGAAATGCTTAATTTTGGTGAGAATGTTCATTATTTGCACATTATGTGTATAATTTCCATGAATAATACAATCATTTTGAATAACTAAGATCATATACTTATTCGCCACTATATAATTAGCTTCAATATATATTATTGTAATCAAATGAATGCACAATGGCTTAAAATGCTCAATTCTTCTCAGAATGTTCATTATTTGAACATTATGTACATAATTACCATGTATAATCCATTTATTTTAATAAGTAAGATTATAAACTTACTTTCCATTGTATAAAGAGCTTAAATATAGATTATTCTGATCGAGTTACTTAAAATGAATGCACAATCGCTTGAAATGCTCAATTCTGGTAAGAATGTTCATTATTTGCAAATTATTTGCCTAATTACCATAATCCAATCATTTTGAATAATTAAGATCATAAACTTATTCTCTACTATATAAGTCTTAAATATATATTATTGGGATCAAATGACTTCAATTGACTACACAATTACATGAAATGCTCAATTCTTGTGAGAATGTTCATTATTTGCACATTATGTGCATAATTTCCAAGTAAAATACAATCATTTTTAATAACTAAGATCAGAAACTTTTTCTCCACTATATAATTAGCTTCATTATAAATTATTGTGATCAAATGACTTAAAATGAAAGCACAATGGTTTGAAATGCTTAATTCTGGTTAGAATGTACATTATTTGCACATTATGTGCTTAATTACCATATATAATCCATTTATTTTGAATAAGTAAGATCATAAACATATTCTCCACTATATAATTAGCTTCAATACATATTATTGTGATCATATTACTTAAAATGAATGCACAATAGCTTGAAATGCTTCATTCTGATCAGAATGTTCATATTTTCAAATTATGTGCCTAATTACCATGCACAATCCAATCATTTTGAAAAAGTAAGATCATAAACATATTCTCCACTATATAACGAACATAATGTAGATTAAAGTAAATGCACAATCTCTTGAAATGATCTATGCTTGTCAGAATCTTCATTATTGGCACATTATGTGCGTAATTACCATATAATTAAATCATTTTTAATAAGTAAGATCATAAACTTATTTTCCACTATATAAAGATCTTAAATATAGATTATTGTGATCAAATGACTAAAAATGAAAACACAATCACTTGAAATGCTCAATTATGGTCAGAATGTTCATTATTTGCATATTTTGTGCGTAATTACCTTGTATAATCCATTTATTTTGAATAATTAAGATCATAAACTTATTCTCCACTGTATAAAGATCTTAAATATGAATTATTGGAATCAAATGACTTAAATTCAATGCACAATTGCTTGAAATGCTCAATTCTGGTCAAAATGTTCATTATTTGCATATTATGTGCTTAATTACCATGTATAATTCATTTATTTTAAATAAGTAAGACTATAAACTTACTCTCCACTGTATCAAGAGCTTAAATATAGATTACTCTGATCAAATGACTTAAAATAAATGCACAATCCCTTGAAATGCTCAATTCTGGACAAAATGTTCAATATTTGCACATTATTTGCGTAATTGCAATCATTTTTAATAAGTAATGTCATAAACTTACTATCCACTATACAAAGATCATAAATATAGATTATTGGGATCAAATGACTTAAATTGAATGCACAATTGCTTGAAATGCTCAATTCTGGTCCGTATGTTCACTATTCGAACATATATGAATAATTACCATGTATAATCAATTTATTTTGAATAAGTAAGATTATAAACTTATTTTCCACTGTATAAAGAACTTAAATATTGATTATTGTGATCAAATGACTTAAAATGAATGCACAATCGCTTGAAATGCTCAATTCTGATAAGAATGTTCATTATTTGCACATTCTATGCGTCATTACCATGTATAATCCAATCATTTTAAATAAATAAAATCATAAATTTTATTATCCACTGTATAATTAGCATTAATATGTATTATTGTCATCGAATTACTTAAAATAAATGCACAATCGCTTGAAATGCTCAATTCTTCTCAGAATGTTCATTATTTGCACATTATGTGAGTAATTACCATCTATAATCCAATCATTTTGAAAAAGTAAGATCATAAACTTATTCTCCACTATATAAATCTTAAATATAGATTATTGCGATCAAATGATTTAAAATGATTGCACAATCGCTTGAAATGCTCAATTTTAGTCAGAATGTTCGTTATTTGCATAATATATGCGTAATTACCATGTATAATCGAATTATTTTGAATAGGAAAGATCATAAACTTATTATCGACTATATAAAGAGCATAAATGTAGATTATTGTGATCAAATTATTTAGAATAAATGCACAATCGCTTGAAATGCTCAATTATGGTCAGAATGTTCATTATTTGCATATTATGTGCGTAATTACCATATATAATCCAATGATTTTGAATAAGTAAGATCATAAACTTATTCTACACTATATAAAAGAGCTTAAATATAGATTTTTACGATCAAACAACTTAAAATGAATGATCAATCTCTTGAAATGCTCATTTTTTGTCAGAATACTCATTATTTGCACACTACAAGCGTAATTACCATGTATAATCCAATTCTTTTGAATAAGTAAGATCATAAACTTATTCTCCACTATATATTTAGCTTAAATATGTATTATTGTGATCAAATGACTTAAAATGAATGCACAATCGCTTGAAATGATCAATTCTTGTCAGAATGTTTATTATTTGCAGATTATGTGTGTAATTACCTTGTATAATCCAATCATTGTGAATAAGTAAGATCATAAACTTATTCTCCGCCGTATAAAGATTTTAAATATGGCTTATTGTGATCTAATGACAAAAAATTAATACTCAATCGCTTGAAATGCTCAATTCTGATTAGAATATTCATTATTTGCAAATTATGTGCGTAATTACCATATATAATCCAATCATTTTAAATCAGTAATATCATAAACTTATTCTCCACTATATAAAGAGCATAAATATAGATTTTGTGATCAAATGAGTTAAAATGAATGCACAATCGCTTGAAATGCTCAATTCTTGTCAGAATGTACATTATTTGCACATTATGTGTGTAATTACCATGTATAATCCAATCATTTTGAATAGATAAGATCATAAACTTATTATCCATTATATAAAGAATTTAAGTATAGATTTTTGTGATCAAATGACTTAAAATAAATAAACAATCGCTTGAAATCTAGGTTACCCTGGTACGTGGAAGCATCAGCTGTACCAGTATCGGGTACGAACCGGGTAGTGGTACCGTTCCTGGTACATACCGGTGCGGTCTACGGTCAACAGTCAATGGTCAATGCATTTATATTAGTGTTTATGTTATTTATTTGTGCAAACTCCAAGCCTTAGCTAAACAAAATTATGTTATACACATTATGTTTTATAATATAATATAATTATTGATCAATAACATATTCAAATGATATATATATCGTCGTACCTGTACATGAGATTTTTAAAAAATTTTGTACCACCGTACCGGGTGCAGTACTCGTACATGTACCCATGCAACATAGCTTGAAATATTCAATTCTGGTCATAATGTTCATTATTTGCGCATTATGTCATAATTACCATGTATAATCGAATCATTTTGAATTAAGTAAGATCATAAACTTATTCTACACTATAGATAGAGAGAGATTAAATATATATTATTGAGATAGAGAGAGATTAAATATATATTATTGTGATTAAATGACTTAAAATGAATGCACAATCGCTTGAAATGCTCAATTATGGTTAGAATGTTCATTATTTGCATATTATGTGCGTAATTATCATGTATCATCCAATCATTTCCAATAACTAAGATCATAATGTTATTCTCCACTATATAAAGAGTTTAAATATAGATCATTGTGATCAAATGACTTAAAATGGGTGCACAATCGCTTGAAATACTCGATTCTGGTTAGAATGTTCATTATCTGCACATTATGTGCGCAATTATCATATATAATGTAAATATTTTGACTAAGTAAGATTATAAACTTATTCTCCACTGTATGAAGAGTTTAAATATAAATTTTTGTGATTAAAAAAAACTTTTTATATTTAATAGAGCCCCTCTTTAATTTTAATATACAATATACGTCTGACAACCGACAAAGTCAAATAGAGAAAACATAAATATCGCAAAAAGCTTGTCTAGACAGTTTGATAATTGGAAGTCCTAAACCAACGGCTTAAACAAGCTGTCTGGTTAGTTAGATTTCAAAAAATATCTTAGACGTTGCTACAAGATTATGAGTTTTGTTTATTGGAACCTCGACAAACACAATAATTAAGCAAATTTCATTTTAAAAAGTTACATAGGCGATAAATAAATTTAAATTCAGCGAAACAAAAAAAGGACATGTAGAATACAAGTTATACTTATTGCAAAATTTACCCTAACTAAGATAAACTATTGTTAGAGTAGGTACTGAAAATCGAAGGAAACGATATTATAAAAGTTAAAAAGATTAAAGATTGTTTGAATCAAAAGTTATTTTTTAAAAAAATAATATAAAGACAACAAATAACCATATGTCTCGTCTCATTTCATTACAAGTTGAGTCGCATTTTTCATAGATAGTTTGTTAAAAAAAAAATTCAGCTCAACAAAAACAAAAACATTGCGACTCCTCCCTTAAATATTTAAATGCGAAAGACGTTATCCAGCGTCTTTAACTTTTTAACCCTAACAAAAATATTTTCTTTCTATTCTTAGTTCACAAAAGATGGGCCAAACAGCAAAAGTTAGTTAGATGTATTAAATGTATTAAGCCGGTTATTAAATTCATTAAGGCCTGTTAGATGTATTGGGCTCGTTTGGATTGGGGTGGAATAGCCAATTCCTAGGAATTGGCAATTCCATTCCTAAATTTTTCATCCAAACGATTTTGGAATAGCCAATTCTATTCCTAACACAATTTTCAATAACACTCTTTCCAACAACACTTTTCTCTCTACTTTTTCATACTTCCCAACGCTATTCCTAAACTCACCATCCAAACAACATTTCCAATTTCCAGAATAGTCAATTCCTCCACTCTTCCCACTCTTCCTACTTTCCCCACTCTTCCCACTATTCCCAACCCATCCAAACGAGCCCATTAAGTACAGATAAGAAACTCTTCAATATTTTCCATATCATTCAACATTTCAACCGTCTGGATTTAAAAAAAAAAAAAAAAAATTTCAACCGACTGGATTAAAAGTCTGGCTTCATTTATCTTTCTTTTTATTTTTTGTTTTTCCTTTCTCTTGAGTTCCGGCGGCGCACTGCTGCCTTTGATTTTTCTCTCTTACTTTCTTCCGATTTCCCTTGAGTTCCCTCTCTCCCGCCACCTCCTCTTTTTTTCCGAGTTCCGACGCCTCACCTCTCCAACTTATCTGGTATGTGCTCTCTCTCTCTTTCTCCCTCTCCCTCATTTAATGCTCTCCAGTAAACAGGAGCGGTGAATGAAATCCTGTTGCATGCCATATTACCATGCTTATCTTATTATTTTTTTTTTTATTTTAGTACCCATTTTATCATTGTTTGTGTTCTTGAATAAAAATGTGTAATGATAATACACAATGACTGGTATGGTCCTGTTAAAATAAGACTTTACTCTTGGCTCATTAATCCCTCTGTAATTGCATTTTGTCCATTACTTCAATTAAAAAAAGAAAACATAAACAACAAATGCAATGAATATTGCGTGTTTTAAGAGAAATAACCAATGATTATTACTAGCTGAGATCTGGATAGTTATCTCTGCCGAGCTCCTTTTTATAGGAGCAAGGATTTTTTAACTCTTTGATTTCCAGTCCACTTTTAGGGAACTTAAGGCACTATTGGCACTCTAGAACTGTATCTAAGTTTTTTGTTATTTAAATCTTGTGTTCCCTTTTTTAAGATTAGGGCCTCTCTTTTTATACAGAGTTCTCTCGAGTAAATGGAAGCAAAGCACTCAGCTGAAACACTAAGGTAGTTTATCCATAAAATTTTTTCATCCAAAAATTGCTCTAATTTTTACATTATGTGAATTTTATGCTGAAACTCATGTGTGCTCACCCCCCTTGAGTGCATTTCACCACAGGGGAACCATATCCATAATCCAACTGCGCATTATGTAGGCATCTGGAGAAACAAAAGGAGTGCCTAACAGATGCATACCGTACAATGTCACGTGAGCTACACCGACTTCAGGTTCAAACTTTTACTGTGTTGAAGAACTAAATTAGCTCCATTTATACCTAAAACTGATTCAACATAAGAACCTGATATGAAATATAGGGGTTTTGGTGGTGGAGTTAAAGGTTTAGCAATATAGAGAGGAGTTGCGAAAAGAGAGAGATTAAAGAGAAGACGACAATGATTGGCAAGTGAAAATTCTAAAGAGAGAGACACACAAGTCTAGGGAATTCCTTTTTTGCAATGGTTGCTTTGTGCAATCGACAATATACTAGCTGAACTGTTTCTGATTTTTTTCCTTAATTGGAAACATATACATATATACTTTCTTTCTCTTTGGTTGTTTCACCACATAATGATTGCGTTCATAGCCCACGCTCGTTCATCAGTACTTATTGAATTACAAATAATATAAGTTCTATTAAAGACGTAAAAATCTAGCAAGGAACCTCCTGTATGAAAAATTTGTAATCTAAATAAACAAAAGAATAAAATCAAATGAAATTGAAAAAAGCTAACAAAACACGCATAACTAATTACTCCTTGGTCAGTACAAAATGAACGAGCTGAACTACGGCAACAAACATGTAGAAGATTATTTTCCTTTGGTCAGTGTTTTCTTGACTAAACTCATAGTTTGTTCCTCGGGTATCAAAACTGTTTAGAAATATACTAAGCAAGTCAAGAACCAATAATATTCTATGACAAAGTTAAGGTCAAACAGGCATACTATAACTTACACCTTATCTGAATGAGCATATAGGCATATAGGTGAGTGGGGGTCATGATACAATTTAAATTATGGTGAAGTTTTAATCCAAGTCTGGTCTACTTTTGTTAAATTTTTCCATTCACAGCCAACAATGTTGCAAATTTTATTGAATGATACGCAATCAACCATTGCAGAAAGGAATTCCTTGACTTGGATGTCTCTTTTTTGCTGAAATTTTACTTGCGCTTGTCTGGCGTCTTGTCTTTGTTCTTTCTGTTTGAACAACTATTTATATTGATTAACATTTAAATCTGCCTCCAAAACCCCTTTGCTTCATGTCAGGTCAGGTTTAGGTTGATTGGTTGAATCTGTTTCAGGTCTGTTTCTGATCACTTGTACTCTCTGGTAAATTTGGGTCTGAGGTTTGTACATGGGTCATCTTGGTTTCAAGGTGGGGTCATTCATGAGTTTCGAGTCATCTTAAGTCTCCTTGTCTAATTGGTGCTCAAGCTCGTCTCTGTTTGTCAGGATAGAGTCAGGTGCATGTAATTGGAGCTTTTTTGGTCAGCTTGATATGAGTTCTGGTTTAAGGTTGGTTCAGGTTGGGTCAGAGTCTGTGATATTTGAGTTTCCAGTTTATTAGGTTCTGTCGTGCTCAATTGCAGGATAGTTTGTTCTGCTCTGTTTGTATGGTTTGCACACTGATGCTGTGGCAATATGCAAGAATTGGGTGGGTACAATACTATAGTGGGTCCAGTATGTTAATTATTGTATGTGCTTTGTTTCGCTAAAAGTTTTCTTATTAATTAAAGGTTGAAGAACAGATGCTGATGCGCAAGCTATATGAGGTGATGTCTGCAGAGGGCCTGCTTGGAAAGGTGTTTGCAAAATTATTATAATCTAAAACTGTACTTTTGTACTGTGCTGACATGGCAATCAAGACTGACCTTGGTTAGATGGTACTAGCTCCTGTTTTACTTTTAGTATAGGTCTTACTATTCATAACCTTCTGCTTGTTGAAATAGTATAAGTGTATCTAATAGTCAAGCTCGGTGTTGGTGCATACCAGCTTAGTACCCTTGCAGTTGCAGCCTTTCTTATCTGTTTCTTGTGTAGCTGTAATATACTATCGAGAATTACTCCAAATAATGGCTGCTTGTGTTTCTATTTGTGGACCTGAAGCCAATTTTAGAATTTTTTGTAAAATTATATGGGCACTTGTACCGTCTAATTTAACATATAATCACGGCTTATTTTGTGGTGTAACAGACTGATTACTGTGTATATTTTTTTGTGTGTAGGGGAAAAGCAAGATGCAATTATCAAGAGATAATACAAATAGCAGTCTTGAATCAGCAAAAGAATCTTAATTGTGAATGTAGTACCGACTTAACTGAGAGAATCTATACTTGTAGTTTCTGAGGATGATTTGATAGGACTGATCGTATTATACATCTTGATCTTGTGAATAGTGCAAACTGCAAAGTACTACGGCCAGTTTCCCAGTGGATGATGCTATATTTTGGAATGTTTCTCAAGTTTTACCTTCGAAACAAGCCTGAGAAGAATTGTAGTTTACGAGGGTAGTAATTTGTACTAAACAAACAGCAATAGTATCAAATGTTGGATATTGTTGTAAATATTAAGCGTAAACTGTTGGAAATCAAGGATGTGCCACCATTTATATGTTCTTTTGTACATATATGATCAAATATAGTTTATATGTCTTATGTGTTAACAATGGTATTTTATTATATATAGAGAGAGAAGCTATTATGCCATTGATGGCACAGAGGGGCTATGCCATCAATTTTATGTCCGTTCAATTCCTTTGATAATCGCGCACGAGATCTAGATCTGAGGCTGAAATTTTATGTCCATTTAATATATATTATGTGAATTTTTTTTATTTAGATTTAGTGTTGGCTCAATGTTTTAATTTTACAATACATAGTTCTTTTTCTCATTTCTGCATATTTCTGCGCAGTATTGTTATACTCAAGTTTACTTACAAAAGTTCTAGGGTTCATTTGGCATTTCATTCTTAACACAATTAATTTTATAATATCTGAAATTGTAGAGTGCTGGGGAGTGGGGACCTGGGGTGCATTTGCCATTTCCTTCGTCATGGGCACAATTAAAAAAGTGTGCTCATCTCTTGGAGCAGTAGCAACAATTGCGTATTTAATTTTTTATTTCTGCATGTTGGAGTTTTGAGAAGCTTTTGTTAATTAAATTTATTGAGGAGAGAAATAATCACGCTGTTCAAAATTAATTGGCCCGCATAATTTATGCCGATTACATTAATTACTTGCCTGTCATATGATTTCCAGTGAGCTTCATTTTTACGTGAATTCCCTGTTTTTATAATCTCACCTCATTAATTACTCTCTTTATGTCTCATTTCCTGTTTGCAATTAAGTGGAATTAACAAAAAAGTTAATTGTAGAAACTAAATTGTAAAAGGAAACAAAATATAAGACGAATATAGCCTTTCAAATAAGTTTTCCAGCTTTTATATTTCTTTGTGAACTGTCTCCCAACATTTGTGTACACCAAGAATTGCCATTTTAAGATATTTTATTTATGAATTTTGGCGACCCTTCGACTTGAACGTGTCAATAAATTAAATTCTTGCTTTGTTGGTTTGACTGCTGCAACGCTTTGCTGCCACCCATTTGCTCGTCTCTAGTATGTACGACTTCAAACTTGACAGCAGCATATTTACGACTTCGAAAAAGATATTTCTCAAAATTATTTTTTTGACACTAATTTCTCAAAATTATGCCTTATAGTTGCATTTTTAGAATTAAAGGTTTGTTAGCATGTAATAATATTATCCTTATATTTATCAATACTCGTTCAACACCTTTTTCATTTACAACAATTAGTGATGATTTTATTTTCTCTAGAAAATAGAGTAAAAAAACATTTAATTATTTCAAATATACGGAGCTTAATTAATATATGATAAATGACAGCAGAATATTTATAAAAAGAAACTCAAAGGATGATTTGATCGTTCTTAACGATGGATCCAATCAATCACCTAAATTACAGATATGAACGCAAAATTAAATACAGACTTTTTTTTCTCATTAAATATTCAAATTGAGACAGATTTATTGGACACTAAAAAATTTAAGACAAATACTGTTAATGTTGAAAAATAAAAAGACTTGCTTTTGATAAATCCATCCCTGGTCAATTCACCTTATAGCGTATGTCCAAATCCAGCACAGTTTTAGATATTTTTTGTTTAATGTTTAAGCAAAGACAAATATTTTGTTTCAAATTTCTTGGATGTTTGAACGATTCTAATGTCGGTAGGGCCTTTCAAAAACGAAGGACATGTTGCGCTAAAGCTTCCCACGTAGGCTATAATCGGGTTCGGACTATGGAACGGATCAGATAAGATACCCAACCCAACACAAAACAGCTCGACAAAGTTATCTTATGTTTGATGGTCGGTTTGTTGGAGGGCGGGCGCACGCGGATCATTTACAGTTTAAGTGCCTGTTAAATAATGCCGAAATTCTACGTTGATCCTCTAAATTCTACGCGTAGGACAGATGTGGTCCGTCCTACATGATCGTATTCGCGTAATCAAACTTCAAATCACAATTCCAAACCGTTAGATTGAATCTTTATATTGAAATCTTGTATGAAACCAAATTTTACATTTTTTCAAATTTTTTTACTATTTATTTCGTACTTGTAAAAACCGTTGTTATTGGACATTCCATATGAGTTCTAGGAGCGGTTTTTTAAAAATACGAAATAAATAGTAAAAAAATTTGAAAAAATGTAAAATTTGGTTTCATACAAGATTTCAATATAAAGATTCAATCTAACGGTTTGGAATTGTGATTTGAAGTTTGATTACGCGAATACGATCACGTAGGACGGACCACATCCGTCCTACGCGTAGGACCTTAGCATTCCTCTCTCTCTATATATATATATATATAAAAATTTCGAAATATAGATACTTATATGTCAGATATTCCTTTCATAAATACCGTTCACTTAACATGTTCTACATCCTGAATTTTTTTTTTAAAAAAAAAATTGTTCGATGCAAAATTTAACATTGTCTTTTGGATTTTTTTTTTTTTTTTTTGAGAACGGATGGAGCTAAATTTGTTGGATGTTTACAATATTTCAAACCAGTAACGTCTTAGATAGACTGTTAAAGTTTAAAAAATTAAGATATTTAACGTGAAGCGTCAGCAATTTCTTTTGTTTTGCTTCATATTCAACAAATAAGATAGAAAAAAAAAAGTTTTTAATTATTGACAAATTAGACACGTCCGATTATGTAGGTATAGTTCTTTTATTGGGTATATGATTCGATTATTCATGTTGGAATCATGAATTTAAGAGTTATGATATTGATCTTAAAAGAGTAGAATTCCCTTACTAGTTTTTTTTTTTTTTAAAAAAAAATAGACATGGCTTATAATGTTTTTTTTTTTTTAAAAAAAAAGAATGGAATTGAGTAACTAAAAATTGAGACAATTGCACTCTCATACAGATAGCAGTAAATAATTTCGTATCAATAAAAATGGGTGAAATCCAATAAGTTATGCTACATGATAAATTTCATTGCGCGATTCGACATCTCATATTTGCCCACTAGATTAAATAAGAGAGGGATTTTATTATTAAAAAGAAATTTTGAAAATTCAAAATTTACAATTGTATTCGATTTTTCCATATTCGGCAGCTTCACCAGCTCATTTCCATCCATTTTAAAGAGAGACACTGGTCTTTGGGAAGGGAATCTTGGATACAATCATAATTTTGATAGTTTTTAGGGTCCAAGACGAATTTTACAACCAGATGCTGACAAAATAATAGTTTAAAATTTTTACAGGGGGGCACATGGCAATTGTTCCAGCAAGAAGAGTCAAGCTGTCATCAATAGATTAATTTTATCCAATCATATATGCTGGGAACTCAAATTCAGATTAATTTTAAAGTCCTTGAAGTCGTTCTTTCCATATAAATCCATCCGTGATGCGAATAATGATCGACGATTGGATTAGAGATCCGATATGGGGTTACCCGATCCGGACTTCTGTCTTGTCAATCGGGTACCTGTCTCAATAATTGGATCAACCCGTTTTTCTTTCATATTGAATTGAAGCAACACGAAGACGGAAGAAATGCATATTCCAAATTATGGATCAACTTCCTCCAATTGAACAAATATTTTAGATATTAAAGTAAGATTTAATAAATAAATATAGATAGTGAAATTTATTCAATGGTTATCCATGTTATCATTCAAACTATTTAATTTAGTTCTAATCATTCAATTTATTGCATTCTTATATTATTTTTTTAATGAAGGAGACATTAATGCTGATGCAGATTAAAATGGGGATGTATATCAGATCCTTCTTCTTTATGAAAAGTAATCAAACAGAAGATAAAAATATTATGAGTGTCATTAAAACTAAGACCATGTAACTGTCTTTTTTACAAAAAATATATACACAAAAACTATCTTTCTTTTAGGATGGGATAGAAAGCTCATATATCTAGAATGGCATAGATCATACATGCTTGGCATTTTTAAAGACAATTGCCATCCTGTGTCTCGCTAGCCCACTCTATCTTTCATATGCAAAAAAAAAAGTAATAAAATAAAAATAAAAAATCCAAGATAACAGAACACACTTTAAATAGCACAATACTAATGAAAATTAATAAAACTTTAATTTATTTATTCTATATATGTTTTTATTTTTTATTTTTTGTCTCATATGATGCATTCTAACTTTTTTTTGCTCAAATGTGTATCTGCAAGACTACAAAACCCTGATCTTAATCACAATTTTTTTTAACATGTATTTCGTTTCATTTGAAGTTTTTTTTATCAAAATTGGATGGATGTGATGTCATTTGACCAGAATTTTCATATAATTTGATCCAAAGAAATCTCAATAAATTAATTCTAGTGAAATGAAATGAAATCCCGCGTGAAAACATTTTATCAAACCCTAAGTCATTTCTGAGATGTTATAATGCAATTATATATATATATTGAAGGTTCCCTGGCAAATAGCAATTTGATATTTTTAGTTGTTATATGTTCTGCTATTCGATTTATATTTATTGTTTGCGAGATATATTAAATGTACGGTTTGAATTAAGAACATGTGATACTTTTGAATCATTCCATCCGTACTTAAATAATTAACAAAAAAACAGAATTTAATTAATGAAAGTGAATAATAAAATATAATTAAATTAGAATTGATATTCACGGAATAACGAATTGGTCACAATTGATGGACTGATGAAAGGTGGACCCGGAACTAAGTACGGCAGCATTAAATGACTTTTCCTCTTTACAAATATATAAATAAATGCAAATAAATATCTATGACTATTTTAATTCATAAATAAACTGCCCAGATCTAATTGAGACCAGCTATTCATTTACAACACGATTAGATGACAGATCCATAACCCGCTAGCACTTATTAGCGAGATCATTGGATAATTATTGACAGACAGCGTTAGCGGGTTTCGGATCCCCGCACCCTTCCAGTCTATTTTTCCAACCAACCATGAGATCCACAGCGTAGACACACACACACAGAATAAATAAAAATAATAAAAACAAAAAGAAAAGAAAAAATTGGTTCCAATTCCTCATTCTTACATCTTACATCTCTGATTCATATAATACTTCTCTCCAATCTCTCCTTTTTCATTTTCTGCTGTTTATCACTTTCGCGAGCGCTCATTTTTTGTTTTCTAAATATAAACCAAATCGCGCTCGAGGTGATCTCATCTGATTTCTCGACGATTTTTGAAAGAGAGATTGAGAGGGAGAGATAATTGATTGTGGTGAATCTAGGGTTTCGACCTTGGATCTGTTCAGGTACGTGGAATTGATGAGTTATTTGTATTTAGATTTTTTTTTTCTGGTTTTGCATCTGAAAGAGGAGCAATGCTGGAGATTTTGTCCCTGGATTGCTTTTGATGTTAGTCCGATGATTTAAGCCTGATTCAGCAAAGTTGAATATGATGTAGAGGAAGTAATGGAGATTTAGATCCGAACATAGCTCTTGTATTATCTTCTGATGTCCGATACTAGGCTTTTAAATAGTGCTTGATGCATGTAAACTGTAGAGAGCTCAGGTAACAAAAACGAAAAAAAAATATATAAGCAAGGTAAATCAGAAAGGTGCCTTCAACAGGTACAATGCCATACTGGTACCTTCCTGACCATCACTGCATGGACCTAAATAGTGATGTTGATAATAAGGAAATTAAGATATGTACTTTGAGTGCCTTCTCTCGGTGCATCTTTTGTTAAATATGCACAATAATATGTTTTATTGACTGCTATAATTTCTTATCAATTGCAGGATTTGAAGTGGTTGCAGTGGTGTTTATTTAATAATGAGCTGTCTGAGACATGTATAATTGTTCCAGCTTACTGCAACAAATACCCATTTTTTGTCTGCTTCCAAATTTTGCATTATGGCCAAGACACCTAGACACAGGTTCTTTTTATTACTTGAAGTTCGTATGTTCTAGTCTAAACCACAAAGTACATAAACCAAACAAATGTGAAATATACATATTAAAGCATAGATTCAGTTATAAAACTGTATGCCAAACTCTCTGAGGACCCCACTTTGTGACCAATTTTAATATGTAGTGTTCTACCCATACCAGTTTTGATTAGGTGTGGAATTTTCTATGCACCTCTTCCTTAAACATTGGTCTTGGTGGTAAACGCACAGGCTTATTTAAAATCTGTAGGGAAGTGCATGACTGTGCAGTATGGGTTCACATTACTGGATTGTCAAATTTTGTTTGAGAGCTCTACTTTTGGCAATCTAAATTTAATTTAATCTAATACATATGTTAAATTGCAGTGGTGTCTATAGGAGATCAAATGAGAATATGAGGTTGGTTATAACTACTGTTATTGGAGCAGTAATTGGGTTCTGCATTGGCATTTCTTTTCCTTCAGTTAGTATCACAAAGGTATACTTTAATATTTATCAATTATTTTGGTCACGAAATGTAGTCACCCAATTGGACATCGAAAATTGGAAGTTTTTGCAATTATCTGAAACCACTTTTGCAGCATGACAAAATAACTTTCAAAGTACATTACTCAATAAACTTTGTGCAATAGTTCATTTGAGGTCTAGTTCATTGGAACAATACATCAAATTTGGTTCTCTGGTTGAAAGGTGCAAAATGTTCAGTAGCCAAACCATCGATTTGGAAAGTTATTCTTGGAGCTGCCAAAATCAAGAGTAAACTTAGTCATTTTTTTTTTGGAATTATCAGTGCTTAATTAATAAGACCTCTGGAGGTTTAAACATTAAATAAGAGCATTTGAATGTTTTGATTTTTCTCATTTGCTTTGCAAATTACACCCAGGAATGACAGTATTTGCAGCAAACATTCAACTGTTCTCATATTAGTAAGACATTAAAACCATGGTTCAGCAAATAATGGCTAAGTCACCAAGTTATGATTCCAAGTTATGTAAATGTGGAACTCTATAATTAATTTGTGTGGCCTTTTTGTAGTTCAATATGCTTGGATGGGTTAAATTTTTTAATACTTTAGAAATGTTGTTGTTATTTGCAAGTAAGGCATGTTGGACATCGCGTAAGATCAAAGGGCTTGAGAGTGCTTAAACTATTGGCATAGAAATCTTTGCATTATTTGCAGGAATGCAGTTCTGATTTCAATATAAAAATGAATTATTTGCAGCTGCACTTCCCTACAAGTATAATATCATATGTGGAGGATAAGAGCTCGGGTATCTCGACTCAAGCACTGCTCAACCACGCCTGGACTTCTGCCAAGAATACTAGAGACGATGACACTCATTTAAATTCCAACAATTCTAAGGTATACCCACTGCGTCAAATGCCAGACATTACCCTATCAAAAGGAGATGATTGATAGGACATTGATTTGACCTTAGACATTTTGTGCCGAACATTTGAACTTCTGATCTTGGTTAGGTCCTGAATTCTGACCTTTAACTAACCTATGTAATACTGCTGGTAGTTGGGTTGACTCGAGTCACCTGATGTGTTACAATGAGTATTGCTATGCCTAATTTACGTCTTTCCTTATTTTTCCTTAGATTGCTTCAGCTGTCCCACAAATTATTTTGATTCATACCCAAACTTGGAGCTTTTGTTACAATCTCATGCTATTTTTGGTTGGCTGTGTACAATTTTGACCTTAATTTTATACTACCGAGAAGTAAGAACTTATCTGTGTTCAGCCTCTTATTAGTGCTACCAAGACAAGTAGCGTGACCATTGCATGCTTGTAATTGACCTACAATGTGCCCTTATAATAAAAGCTTTTGATGAGGATTTTGTGATACATACAAAATTGCATCATTTAAGCTAGTCTTAATACTAATTGGAACTTGTCTGTGAATTTCTTGTGCAGATATATGTTCCAACAAATCCAAAGGGAGCTGAGAGACTTGCACCTGGTATAGTAGTTCAGGAGTCAGATCTTTACCTACGTCGCTTGTGGGGTGACCCTAGTGAGGTATTGCAGCGAACAATTTAAAGGAAATGATAACTAGGGGTTTCTTTATGAGAAGTACAGTGAATGTTTTTTTTGCTTATCTTACTTTATGAGGGCTTGTCCAAATTTTTCAACAAATTACAGCTCTTCTGAATTTCTTGTGCTCACTCTATTAAGTAATTAATAATAACAGTTATTCTTGTTGTTTCCTTACGTGCAGGATTTGAAAACTAAGCAGAAGTACCTTGTGACATTTACAGTTGGATATGATCAAAGGCACAACATAGACAAGGCTGTAAAAAAGGTAGAAGTTTATTCTATACTGCTCCCCTGGTATATCACCCAGTTGAATGATGCTGTATGCTAGAATATGTCTATTAAATCATACCTAACAAAGAAATGTTAGTTATATGCATGGCTCTTCTCATTGCTGATCTGTCTTGGTATTATCAGCTGGTCTTTGGTGCTAAATTCACAACATAGAGGATGAACATGATTGTGTTTCTTGGCCCTGTTTGATCTCAGTCCCTTTTTATTCTTAATTAATTTAGTATTAAACCTTTTGCTTAAGCCCCATTACAAGTGTTTCCTTGCATTGAACCTTGATTAAAAACTTCTGAAATCTCTTTTTCATTTTAATTTTGTTTCAGTTTTCAGATGATTTTCTAATAATGCTATTCCACTATGATGGGAGGACAAGTGAATGGGATGAGTTCGAGTGGTCAAAGAAGGCCATCCATATTAGTGGCCGGAAACAAACTAAATGGTCATTATTTTTAACTTTATTCCCTTGTCATGCGCTCGAATAAATGAAGATTTTTGCAGATTACATTATAAGATACATCAAAATATCATTATATTCTCGGTGATAGGTGGTACGGAAAGTGACTCTGTGTGTGTGTCTGTTGGGTTGGGGGGGGGGGGGGGGGGGTGGGGGGGTGGTAGAGGGTAGGGGATAAGTGATAATCATTTGAGAGGTTCTGCAAGGTATTTTATTGCTCTGCACTACTCCACATTGAGAACTGTGTTAATACTTCTACTTTTCTGTAATTAATAGGTGGTTTGCAAAAAGATTCTTGCACCCGGATATAGTGGCCCCATTTGAGTACATTTTTATATGGGATGAAGACCTTGGTGTAGAACACTTCAATGCTGAAAAGTATGATTCTTATTTTGTTTCTCCCTTTCTTTTTAAATATGTTTCATATCAAATTTTTAGTGAGCAGTATTAGATCTCTTCTACTCCCATGCAGCTGGAGATATCCATTTCTACTCTTATTCCATTTGATATAGATATAGATAAGGTTGCACATCAAGGCCTGGATGTACCTAGCTATGGTACAAGTTGAATTCAGACCTAGTCCTGTTTGATGCCCCTTGGTTTTATCTTTTTCATTCTTTTTCCCTTTATAGTCTCAAGGTTGTACCAGACAGCCCATTTCCCTGCAAGTTGAATATTGGTTTGAAACTTTGAATTGCCAGTTGATAATTAATCCTCATCAAATTTTGGATATTAATAAATGGACAGGTATATAAAGTTGGTAAAGAAACATGGTTTGGAAATATCCCAACCTGGCTTGGAGCCAAACCAAGGGCTGACGTGGCAAATGACAAAACGAAGAGGCGATACAGAAGTCCACAAGTATATATATACTTCTTTCCTTTACACTTTTCCAATATAACACAGTTTGGTCTGGCATTCTTTTCTGCTATTAATGGGAACCCTTATTGGAGCTTGTGCTTAATTCACAATTAATTGGCCAATAAAGAAAGTCATAAGCAGATACTGGCCTTTATTTTCAGGTCAACTCTTTAGTTATTGTTTTATTTAATTTAACAGAGACACAATAGAGAGACCTGGTTGGTGCAGTGATGGTCCTCTCCTCCCTCCTTGCGCTGCGTATGTTCTCTTGATTCTTCACTTGTTTAGTTTGCATTATTTGTTTTATACCTGTATTTCATATATTAGTAGTTAATAAATTGTACTTTTTTCAGTTTTGTAGAGATAATGGCACCTGTGTTCTCCAAAGATTCATGGAGATGTGTATGGCATATGATTCAGGTACTAATTATCATTATCATCATTATTTACCATAAAAAGCTATCAGTTTTACTCTAAAATATATCATTATCATCATGTTTTTAGAATGATTTGGTTCATGGATGGGGCCTTGATTTTGCTTTGAGAAGATGTGTTGAGGTAATGCTTGTCATACAATAATTCTGAACTTAAAAAACTTGATTATTACTGTTATTTAGTTATTTATTCTGTTATCATTCTATCTGGTAGCCTGCTCATGAGAAAATAGGAGTTGTAGATTCCCAATGGATTGTGCATCAATCGGTACCATCACTTGGAAACCAGGTGAATTGTTTTTCACATTTATTTTCCTTATGCTGGTCACTTTTTCTGTATAGGAGATCAAATTTACTTTGGAAAATGTGAAAAAAATTTAGCCCATGTAAGTATATAAATTTTATCTTTCTCTCACTATGCACAGAATCTTATCATGTTGTTTTATAATTCTTAATAATGCAGGGTAAATCAGAAAATGGAAAAGCTCCATGGGAAGGGGTATGAAATACAAATCTTTGCTTGTAATGTTGATATTATTCCTGGTTTGGTTTATTAAACTGTTAATGCAACCCTTTTTCTAAGTTATGTAAAACTTTGAGAAGATAGAGGGTTCTTTGAATTTGTGATTTCCGAACAACAACTACAGAAGTTGGAATTGGCCAAAATTAGTACATGTACCCTTCAATGTTGGCAACAAAAGTATCTTGGACTTCATTTTTTGGTGTTCCATTTGGAATTTTATTTGAGAACTTGTTCATTTCAGTTTTGCAATGAATTCAAGCTAGGACCAGTCTGTTTGAGATTAGCTTGCACCGAGCTTAATTTCAGCTCAGTTCTATTTTTAAAACCCATGGGCTTTTGTCTTGTTTGATAAAGAGTGTCCTTACTCCATTGAGCAAATTATAAATCAGAAAACATGTCATGAGTATATATTTTTCATTTTACTTCAGTCATTGTTATTTTATGATAGTTAATTGCTATTATCACTGCTTGGTGTGATTATCTAGGTGAGAGAGAGGTGTAGGAAGGAATGGGCAACTTTCAAAGCACGTTGGTCTGAGGCCGAGAGAGCATATTACAAGTTGATGGGGATCGTTCTCCCTAACAATACTGTTGTTTAATTAATTAATTTTTTTCTCTTTATTTATTTTGTATTTTGTATTTTTTTTTTTTTTGTTCTTCTTTAGTGTTCGTTTTTGACTTTTGTATTGATCCCTTGTAGTTTACCAACTAGAGATAGATGATAATTCCTTGTAGAGCGTAATAAGAATCTTTTTTTTTTTCCTCTTTTGAAATATTTATATTGCTTGTAATTTCGCATTATAGCCAGTATTTTTGTATGATGGACGTTTCCTTCCTCTAATGGCATTAAAAGCAGCATTTGCTTATTTATCAGGAAATTTTGGATTACATTTGGATTCTTTTTTTCTATTTTACTAGTGAATGTAGAAATTATTTCATTCATCTTTCGCCGTGCCTTTCCGAAACTAGCAATATTACATTCTACTGCAAATGCAAATAGACAATTTTTCTTTGAATTTGAGTTAGAACATACATTTCAGGAAATCCAGTTCCTAACGTGTTGCAGAATTTCAATACTAAATGAAAATTTGAAAACAATAATTATATTTTCAGAGTCTAGCCGTGGATACTGGACATTCTACTACATTCATTCGATATGGTTAAGAACGTGTGTGTGTGTGTGTTGTCTTTTTTTTTTTTTTTTTTGGTATAAATGATAAACTATATTGAACAACTGCTTTTCATACACAAGTATTTTGCGGTTGGATAACTTGATTCTGTGTAACAGTATTTCAAGTTGTACAGAGCGACGCTCAAGTAACTTACAAAATGAATCAAGTTCTCGGCCGATCGAATGTAAGTAACAAGTGTCAACAACCAATAATGGTAAACCCAAATGGCGTTAGAGATTTGATGCGTCGAAAATGTAATCACCATTGTTTTTGTTAAACAAAGAGAAAGGCCAAAGATATTTATTTTTCGAATGAGTTAATTAATTTTTTTAAAAAATTAAACATATCCAGACTTTATATTCTTTTTTATTTTTTGAGATAAATCTAGCGCTCTTATCATTGAACTATTATACACACGTACAGACTGTTTTAAGTAATTATTCACCAGGATTCCACATTTTTCGTATAATTAAACTCACATCAGGTTATAGACAAGGATAGGATCAGGCCCAAAAGGCTATAGACAATGATAGGATCAGGCCCAAAAGGTCCAATTCGAAATAGGCTAGCGATAGGATCAGACCCAAAAGGTCCAGTCCGAAAGAGGTTAGTTGGCATAGTAAGAGTAAAACCGCTTAAAACCTGATAAGAATAATTAGGCGGGAGACATAAAAACGAGCGGGAAATACAAAATACAAAGAGATTCTAGGAGGGACCAAGCAGTTAGAGCTGAACCGTTTATATGGGGTCCACCAAGGAACGTAAATCCGAGATGTCAAGGATAGTGCATAAGTAAATTCTCGGAAAGAAGGAAAGGATTCCCGACTTTGTCAGAAAGGCTCAACAACATCTCGGGGCAGTCTAGTGGCGCAAGTGGTTCTAACCGTTGTCGAGTGACGTCAGCATGAAGATTCCCTTCCTGAAGCCTATATATAGAAGGGGTAATACATTGTATAGGGGTTGGACATTACGATATACACACACATTCTACACTATAAAGAGAACTATTATCAATCAATAAAAATTTACTTTCATCTCTCTCAAATCTGAATCTCTACCTTTCTACCAAGCAAGACGTATCAGACAACAATCTAGCTGAATTAAAAAATCATAGTTTAATTAAAAAAAAACCTACTACAATTATCTTCCAAAATACGTTGCGTAAATCAACAATGTAATTTCGGATCGGGTTATTCCGAAACCACATCCATTCATACTCGACAGCTCTCTCCTCAGACCTCGGCCGCCCAGCTTACCCATTCGGGTGATCGGGTCGGCCCGGAATCATTCCCATACCCGAATCCAATAGACAAATACTTGTTTGTTACCAGAATTCCACTCTTATCTCACAACAACAACAATACAATTTATACAAACATGTTTCTCACCCGACTGAAACCACCACTCTCAACCCTTCTCCGTCCCACCAAATTCTCGCCTCTCTTCTCGCGCCTTCCTTTCTCCACGACCGCATCCCCATACCCTCTCTACTACGAATTCATCAGCTACCGTCCAGTCGACTCCCACAAAGGCACCAAAACCTCAGCGCACGGCCAACCAGACCGCCGCCGCCAAACGGACCCCTCCATTTCCGCTTCCAATGGAGAAGACGCCGCAGACGAGGAGGAAACGCCCGTTATGGACCGCTCCAAACGCCGTTACTATGCCAAGCGCGACAAGAGAATGTACGGCTCTGATGAACCCACCACCCGATCCAAGGGCTCTGATGAGTTCGTAGAGCTCAAGCCTGAGATTGTTGACTTTCCGAGATTGCATGCGCGTGAAGAGGAGATTTACTTCTATGATGCGTTCGCTTTCCCCTGGGAGAAAGACAAACACTATCGCATGGTTAGTTGTAAAAATGGTACCATTCTTTCTTTCAGACTTTGTGACAAACAGTTGGTGTGCATGAATTTTTTGCATCTTAACATGATCAATTCAGCTCCCAACTAAACAGTAACACACACACACACAAATAAAAAATGCACATACACATGCATGCAATCACAATCACGTGCATTTGCACATTCTAGCAGAATCACACATGCGCCCACACTTGTGTGTGCCCACAGATGCAAACAAACACACATGTGCTTAAGCACACACGCAAGTAGTATAGTGGTGTTGTGGCAACTTCATGTACAATTTGAACACTCACTGAGACTATGATTGCTAACGAGTACTACTAGCATAAACACACATGTGCTTAGTGTTTAATTGAATACATGGAGATTGTAAGTGAGCCTTCACAGAGAGTATTTAGGGTCAGCCCTGTCAAGATAACCCAATTTTGCCTCAATATGTTCAATTCTCAAGTTAGTCCCTAATTTAGCCTTGATTATATCTTTCTTATTATTTTTATGGTAAATATTTTGTTTGACATTTTGATCAACAATTGATCTTCAAGAAATTAGTTTTGACTGCCTGATAGTATACACAGTTATCCAATGTATATGCACACAAAACACATACAGGAACCACATGCAGATTATAGGCCACTGAAAAATGCTCAAATTTTCAATTGAGTCCAAATCATGCCCAGCAATGAGCTCTCAGTTGAGTATAGTTTACTCTCAGCTGAACACAATGCATCCTTAACTGACTCAGCTCGTCAATCATCCAACACCCACCCAGAAGTACAACAACAACAACAACAACAACTAAGCCTTTTGTCCCAAACAAGTTGGGGTAGGCTAGAAAAGAAACCCAACAAAGTCATCAAGCCATCTGTAACTGTGTACCTTTTGTCCCATGAGGCTCATCAACTCAAAGAAAAACAAGTTGGGGTAGCCTTTTGTCCACCCAGAAGTAATTCATTTTTTTTATTTGTAATAGGTATATCAGCTAGAGAAGAAGTACTTTCCTGACCAATCACTTGACAATGCCTTCGTCAAATGTGAACAAAATGATTTTGACAATAGAAATGACAAGGAGAGGAACTTGGTTTTCTTTGAGCAGGAGAGTGGAACAACAAAAGGGAGTGATGTTAGAGAGAAAAAGGTAGCTGACTTCTTCAAGGATTTGAGAAAACCAATGAAAGGCGAAGCTAAGAGGGAGAATAAAGTGTCAAGGGATGACAGAAAGGGGAGGGGACGAATACAGGAGGATGAGCCTCATGGGACAGGTCCCTATTTAGTAAGTAGGAGAACAGAACTCCCACCAAGATGGGATGGCCCTCATGGAACAGTCGTGCTTGTTGACAAGCCTAAAGGTGAAATTATGAGTACCTTATTTTCTTTTTGTAACTGTTCTATCTGTTTCTATCTTTGAGTTGAGACCATCTTTTTCATCGTACTTGCACATTGCGCTCAACCTTTTGTAATTTTTCCTTTGAGCCCGACATGACCTTGGAATTTTTAAAAGGTACTGTACAGGCTAATGCCACTCAAATTTGTAATTCTGGTATAGGAATGGACTTGTGAAGATTCTTTCTGGAATTATACCTATTGGTACCTGATCTAGTGCGTACAGTTTTGACATTCTGTACTGCTATCATTTCATACTGACTGTATACTTATAATTCGGCATCTAGTCATATTCATATCTTTATTTTTACCTTTACTTAGTTTGATCTTTTTCCTTTTTATAAGATAGGATGGACTTCGTTTACTGTTTGTGGGAAGTTGCGTCGGCTGGTGAAAGTACAAAAGGTGCTCTTTTTACTTAACAGATCAGCAGAGTGCCGTTTCGTTGTCTAATTGGCTTTTGTGTTGATACTGTACTGGTGTGGTTCTTGTAGATGTAGTGGTATACCAGTAGGTTTATTTTTTCTTAACAATTTGGTTATTAAATTTGTAGGTTGGTCATGCTGGTACGTTGGATCCAATGGCAACTGGTCTATTAATTGTTTGTGTTGGTAAAGCTACTAAGATAGTTGACAGGTATTTCCCTTATCTTGTTACTCATTTACAATTCTTAAGTTCTCATGCTTATCTGCAAGTTTGCCTCTCGTATACATGTCTGTGAAACAATCAGATACTTTGTATTTTCTTCTTTAAATATCAGTAATTTGACATTTTTAAACCCTTTAAAACTGTTTCACTTCTCTCTCCTTGTCTCACCTAACTAAATAGGCTAAATTTTTTCAAGTTAGGTTACAGTGCTAGGCATTGCAGTATAATACCACTTATTCGCCGGTGCTGCAGCACCAAGTCTTGATTTTTGAAGTTTGAATGGTCTATCCTGCTCTTTTTAATTTATTTATGCACTGAAATCTTGTAAGAAAACCAATTTGCACTTTTTAAGATTCTTTTACTATTTTTTTTTTTTTTAGATAGATTGAAAAACATTGATTTCAAAAATTGTAGATTGATCAATAGGAATAGTTCTCCCTGTCTAAAAGAATTTAAAAAACAATTCTTAAAAATGTAATAACTGGTTTCTTTTGGAAGTACAATACTTGCATAATTAACTACTTGCATAATTGACGGCTCAGTTGTTTTGAGTTGCAAAAAGTTGGGATTCGGAGCCAGAGCACCTGCGAGTGTAATTTAATTTTTTTAAGCTTAATTTGTTTGTAGCTGAACAATTTACTTTTAGCTTAGTGGCAATCAAGTAATTGGCCTAATATAGGTGATATATTATATGCGAGATCTTCACTTTATCGTTACCACTTTTTGGAGTTTTAATTGATAAACATTTTTATAATGATGATGTGCTTTTGAATTGATAGATACCAAGGAATGGTGAAAGGCTATAGTGGTGTTTTTAGGTTAGGGGAGGCCACATCTACTTGGGATGCTGATTCACCGGTAAATTGAATTTATCGTTCATCATTTTATTCTTTTTCCCTTTTTCTGTGGCTGATCAGGTTATTCAGGGTTTTGATTTTTGACAAGGTAAGGCCAGTTAGATACACTTGTTACAAGTACTGGAATCTCTGTCTCTTAAATCAGAGTTGATATTTCTTGAAGTACCTAAGGAGTGCTTGGCACCATACACCTTTTCCATTTTTAAAAAACAAAACAGATTTCCTTTCTTTTCTTTGCATGTACTGAAATTTAATGTTTCAATCCTGAAACCAAATTTGTAAAAAAAAATTATTTCCTACTAAAATCCTTTCCTTGAAAAAAAAAATGTATTAAGCTAGGTTACCTATTTTAAGAAATAAGGTCAAATTAGAGTTCTTATAGTTGATTAGAACTTCTCTGTGTCCATGTTGGTGTATTGTTTGTATAGTTCAATCATGTGTACTTCCTGTTTTTCATAAGGTAACTCAAAGAGAACCTTGGGAGCATATAAGAGATGAAGACATAAAAAAGGCAGCAGGTTCCTTTTTGGGTGAGATTTGGCAAGTACCTCCCATGTTCTCTGCAATTAAGGTACAACAAACTTACTAATGTAGAAGTTCTACTTCCTATCTTAGAAATACTTCTTTTCATGTTTAAATTATTCCTTAAATAAAGCATGTCTCCCTACTACTCCAATTTAGACATTGTAATTTATCATTCCCAATAAGGCTCCACTACTCTATTTCATTATCAGTATCCCTCAAGTTGACCTAAATTTGAATCTGCTTGAAGCAAGTGTTTAAGAAAGATGAGAACAATGAACCCTCTTTTGGTGGAAACAGTTCGTGGTACTAATAACTGAATGCTGATATGGCAATTCTTGAATCTATTAATACTAATCACTACTTGCATTTTCTGCAAAGGTCGGAGGAGAGAAAATGTATGATAAAGCCAGAAGAGGAGAGACAATCGAGCTGGCACCCAGACGAATTTCAATTTATGAATTCGAAGTTGAACGAAGTTTGGAAGACAGGTTCTCCTTTCATTATACTTCTGTTCTTTTCCAGGGTTGTTTCTATTTACTTTGTGTTTTCTTGGGTGTTGCCTTATCATTGCTTTGTTCTTGATGGAGATATAAGTCATGCTGAACATAAAAACCTGTAGAAATGGCAAACTATCACATTAAATGATCAATATGCCCCTCAAAGAATTTGTTAAGATATCTAATGCAGCACAGTGAGGAAACTTTGGCTCAAATGAGCAATGGTCTAGTATGAAACTTGTAGCTGTAGTAATGGTCTGAAATTATGTCATGGTAGTTGAAGGTTTGTTGTTACTTATGTAATGGGTAGTTGTTAAGTTATGGTTAGTGTAGTTGCCGAGTGATATTTCTAGCTTTTAACAGAGCAACTGGAATTTGTAATTGAATAGTTTAAAATTAAAGTTCTTATGTCAAAAGCTCTCTTTTGTCCTAATTGGCTTTTGTTCTTTCTTTTACTATATTGCTTTAGCCGAAGCATCATCTATATATAAATGCTCCTCAGAGCATGATATTGTTATTTGATTTTTGTTTTTGAATTGTTTTGTTGATTTGAATTGTTTTGGCTGAGAATGTTAGGCAAAATTTGATATTTCGAGTCACATGCTCAAAAGGAACATATATTCGGTCTCTGTGTGCTGATCTTGGAAAAGCTCTTGGCAGGTATGCTTATGGACTTTCAAAAATTTCAATTATAGGACTGTACCTTACTGGTGCAGTACCAACTGGTATGGTACTGATTCCCTCTGTAATTAACGCATTCTACCACAAGCATTCAAAACAACAAAAGAAGTTATTTTTGAAGAGTCACATATTGTTTGACCAGGATGTAAATGTTGTTCCCAAATCTGGGATATATAATAAGAAAGGAGCATCCGAAATAACCTTGTCTTTTCTGATTTTTTAAATATTGCCAGCTGTGCTCATTTAACCGCCCTGCGTCGAGATTCAATAGGTAAATTTATCAATTAACATGTTCATATATTTTAGGTAATCAAATCACCACAATTTGAGTCAGCATTTTGTTATTTTCCTTGAAAAAAAAAATAGCATGAAACTCCTGCATAATAGTTCAACATTGCTGACAGCATCGAAAGTTTGTATAATATATCAGTTTTTAATACCGTACCGGATAACAAAAATTTTGGTAATACCAGGAACTGGAACAGTGACCGAAACGGCATTATCCAGTATTGTAAGAAAAATACCATGTAAATTTCAGAAAATACCAAATTTTGGTCATCTGGCCGGTAGGGTGCCAGTTTGGCATTAAAAACACAGTATTTTATTACCTTTTGTTGGTTCTGGTAAAAAATAAATGTACAAACCTGACCAAAACACGACGAACTCAGTTTAGTTTTCATGGCTTTTATGTCAAAATAACAACCAAATGAAAAAGGAAGTAAAATGCTGCAACTGCAATGCTTCACCAGTGTTCTCCGTAGTAGGGTGCAGATCCAATCACTGGAATCAGATTTTTTTTAGCAAAAAAAAAAAAAAAAAAAAAAAAAAAAAAAAAAACACTCTTTCTGTACCTTTAAAGAAAATATTTAGTGATGTTATACTTTTCTTTTTATCTTGTTTGCTTTTCAGGAGAATACTCGGTAGATGATGCATTTAATTTCGAGGAATTACAGGAACTCATTACCAAAGGATACTTTTGAGGATTTTCTTTTCCCATTTTTTGCCCCTTTTTAATCACTTCATATAAAATTTATCTCAATAGGGCTTATTTTATTTATGAGGAGGGTTCCGGTACCTCCGTTTTAGAATGCCCCTATATGTCACAAATCATGGGCCGTTGGCTGAAATTTGATAGATGGTTTGGATCTAATCTGATAACAACTCAAAAGAGTTGCAAAAATTAATAAATTAATATCTTCTCCTCCAATTTCTCTCTCCCAACCCAACCTGCCTTTGGAACATTTTCTCTGACCTTCGCTTGTCGTTCATGAGCTCGTCTATACTCTCTAAACCCATGAATGCATCTCATTGCTTCTCTCAGACCCTAATTTTTTAAAGCCATTAGAACCCCTCCTCTCTAACATTACTTTGGTGCTCTGTATACGTTTAAAAAAATTGAAATACGGCGACCTTTTTATGGCTAAATGAAAAGAGCCACTTCACACTAGTGCTCAGGACAACCCACTTCATCAAAAAGTTCAAAGCATTAAAATTTTACAAGCAAGACCATCTCAAATCTATAATCACAAAATTAGTTTTTAACTCTTTCGTAATGCTTCCTAAATTGTTCTGTTTATTTCTTTTGCCTCTGTCTTAGTGGCTTTGTCTACTAATTTTTAAGCATAAGTTAAAAATAGAGAGGTAATGCTTCTGTATATAGGTTTAATGCTTCTGTGTGCAGCTTTTCCCAAAAAATAAATAAATATTGAGGACTTTGGTATTGGAAAAAAAAAAATCGAAAATGATCCCACCTTGAACTATTACCATTTACCAACATCAACCTTACTTTTATTCCAATATCCTAATAAATTTAAAATCAGAGGAATGTACTTAGGTCAATCCATCGAAGCCCTTCGACAGCTGTAGTAATGGAGGAGATTCAAATTTGAGTATTGTACCTCACGAACTTAAAGGAAGAGATTTCGATTTTTTTCTTTAGTTTATCTCTAGTAAATTAAACAAAAATAAGCTCAATTTATATTGAGAAAAGGATATAACGAGATGGATAGAGAGCTATTAATGTGTGTGCCTAAGTTGAAGAGAATCAATAGGTCGCGTTAGGAGGTTCAGAGGATCATGGTCTCATGGACGAGGCAAAGGTGAGAGATAAAGTTGTAAGTCAGGTTGGGAGATAAGTTGGGACTTGGGTTGGAAGAGAAATGGAATTAATTTTTATTAAAGTTAATCGGAACCGTCAATTGAATTTTGATTCAACGGCCCACGATTTGTGACATTTTGGGGCATTTCAAATCGGGGGCACCGGAACGCTCCTCTTTATTTATTTATTTATTTTACAATGAAAAGCTTGAAATATATTACAAGTTTTAAAAGCTTCGAATTGCATGTACTTGCACAGGCAGCTCTTAAATTACCATTAACAGTCTATAAAACAATTAAAAAGACATTAATGAAACAAGGGCGATACAGCCGTGAACCGTAAAAAACACATGTATCAGAGGCAATAAATGCACTAGTGCAGAATTAGTTTGAGAAATAATCAGTTCTTGAGGTGTAAATTTCATCGGTCTCTTTATCGCTAATATTGCAACACCTTATTAAAAGATTTGAAATATTGCAACGCCGTATTAAACGAAGGCGCAATTAAAATTTTATTACATTTTTTTTTTTAACATTTAAACCGCCCGTAGGCTAAAATTTTATTACATAAATTGGGCATGTGGATTCTTTTTTGCTCTGAAGGCAATTCTCAGGGCGTTTTGGACAAAAATAACAAAATAATTACAAAGCTAATGTGAGTCTAGTGGATTTCATTATTTCAATCACAAAGTATTAACAGGTGGTAACATCAATTCACTAATTACATTTGCCACCATCTTTTATCCATTAGTTTAGTTTGTAGCAGCATGGTCGGGTAACTCGACCAAACTAGATTGATTACATTCGCCACCATCTTTTAGCCATTAGTTTAGTTTGTAGCAGCATGGTCGGGTAAGTAAACCAAACTAGCTTGATTCGGTGGAATTCTTCAGCAACTCGGTGTCTTTTTTCTTTATTTGGTCTCTACTTTACTAGAATTTTGGCTTTCTCCCATATTTCAATTTAATTTTTTCCCTTGATAAATATGCGAAAGCATTGTAAAGCAATGAGTAATATGATGACTGGCTAATAATAACGCTGCGGAAGATTGTGATATATATATTGTAGTTGTGGACTTGTGGTTCTACTTCATGTTCTTCTCACTTAATGCTTCTGTGATTGTTAATTAGGTTTGTCATACCAAATTTGTTTATCAAGTTTAAGCACTGCTAATAGCATTTTTTTTCCCTTTTCATACTTTCTTTGTTTCAATACTTGAATTACGTGCAATTATGCTGGTACTGAAATGAACGATTTCGATTTGATCTTCTATTTTATTTGTTTTGTTGAAGCGGGTGGTGATTAACTTATAAAAAATGCAAAAAAATAAAAATTGTGCAACGTTTACAAATAACTTTAAAAGTTACATTAAGTGGGTTAATATGCCATAATTGTTTTCCCACACAATCTATCTTTTGTAGTAGCAATTTAAAAATTAAAATCAGACTGACAAACTTAAATTGTTGATTTTCTTCTTATTCATAAACGCAAACATCCTATCGAATCAATACACAAAATCCATATTTTGTTAAGATTTCTGACAAACTTAAATGGCAAAATATCACATTAAATGATCAATATGCCCCTCAAAAAATTTGTTAATATATCTGATGCAACACAGTGAGGAAACTTTGGCTCAAATGAGCAATGGTCTAGTAAGAAACTTGCAGCCGTAGTAATGGTCTGAATTATGATCATGGTAGTTGAAGGTTAGTTGTTACTTATGTAATGGATAGTTGTTAAGTTATGGTTAGTGTAGTTGCTGAGTGTTATTTCTAGCTGTTATAACAGAGCAACAGGAATTTGTAATTCAATAGTTTAAAATTAAAGTTTTGTCAAAAGCCTTCTCTTTTGTCCTAATTGGCTTTTGTTCTTTCTGTTATTATATTGGTAATTTGGTACTTTAGCCTAAGCATCATCTATATATAAATGCTCCTCAGAGCATGATATTGTTATTTGAATTTTTTTTCCTTTCTTTTGTTGATTTGAATTGTTTTGGTTGAGAATGTTAGACAAAATTTGATATTTCGAGTCACGTGCTCAAAAGGAACATACATTTGGTCTCTATGTGCTGATCTTGGAAAAGCTCTTGGCAGGTATGGATATGGACTTTCAAAAATTTCAATTACAGGAATGTTCCTTACTGGTGTAGTATCAACTGGTATGGTACCTATGTCCCCTCTGAAATTAACACATGCTACCTCAAGTATTTCATAACAACAAAAGAAGTGCTTTTTTAAGAGTACATATTGTTTGACCATGATGTAAATAATGTTCCCAAATCTGGGATATATAATAAGAAAGGAGCATCGAAAATAACCTTGTTTTTTATTTTTTAAATATTGCCAGCTGTGGTCATTTAACCGCCCTGCGTCGAGATTCAATAGGTAAATTTATCAATTAATGTGTTCATATATTTTAGGTAATCAAATCACCAAAATTTGAGTCGAGTATTTGTTGTTTACCTTGGAATAAAAAATAGCACGTAATGCTTGCACAACATTGGTAACAGCAACAAGAGTTGTATATTTTATCAGTGTTTTTAATATTGTACTGGAGAATTGCGGTAATACCGGGAACTGGAACAGTGACTGAAACGGCATTATCTGGTATTGTACGACAAAATACCGGGAAATTTTGGAAAATATCAGATTTCGGTCACATGGCCGATAGGAGTGCCGGTATGGTATTAAAAAAACTGTATTTTATTAACTTTAGTTGGTTCTGATAAAAAGTTAATGTGCAAACCTGACCAAAACACGACCAACTCAGTTTTTTTTTCCGTGGCTTCAGATGTCAAAATAACAGCCAATGAAAAAGAAAGTAAAATGCTGCAATGCTTCACCAGTGTTCTCTGTAGTAAGGTGCAGGATGTCTCTTACCACACACAACTAAAATCTTTTCTGTTTTGAGGCAAAAGTTGTTTATATAGTTGATTTGATTGCCAAGGTTCAGATTCTCAGAACACCCGGGTTAACTGACCAATGGGCATGCACCACACAGCTTGGTGTGGTGCACACGCATTGGTGAGAGAGCTGCGGGTGATCCAATCACTGGAGCCATATTTTTATTAGCAAAAAAAAAAAAAAAGATTCTCTTCTTTTACCTTTCAAGAAAATACTTAGTGATGGTTTACCTTTCTTTTATCTTGTGTGCTTTTCAGGAGAATATTCGGTAGATGATGCATTTAGTTTCGAGGAATTACAGGAACTCATTACCAAAGGATGCTTTTGAGGGTTCTTTTCCCATTATTTCCCCCTTTTAAACCACTTCATATCAAACTTCATCACAACAGGACTTGTTAATTTTTTTACAAGGAAAAGCTTGAAAGATATTATAGCCGGTTCAATTTGTATGTACTTGCACAAGCAGCTTTTAAGTTATGATTAACAGTAAAAGAATCAAAACAGACCTTAACGACAAGGACAATACAGCCATATAAACCACATGCTATCAGAGGCAATAGACGCACCAGTGCAGAATTATTTTTTCAGAATACCGTAATTTTCTTTACCTAATTCAATTTGCTGAATACTGGGTATTCTGCCATTTTGATCACAATATTAAATGTTTTAATTCAAAAAACTATTGTAAAAAAATAATATTTTGAAACCATTCTTAATTAAGAAACAATTAGTCCTTAGGGTGGAAATTTCATTGGTCTTGGCTTAGTGATATTTTTCGCTAATTGTATGCCAGCAGGTGACCTTGTACAAAATTGCACAGACAACACAAAGAAAAAGATTGGAAATATTGCGACATCGTATTAAAAGAAGGTACAATTGAAAATTTATATTAGATGCTTCGTTTTAGACTAACAAACAAATTAATTACAAAGTTGTGAACAGCATAACATTGTATTTCACTATTTAACATGAATTCACAAATATCAGTCTCCAAGTTCATTTATCCATTAGCTTAGTTTGTAGCAGCAACTGTTATTTTGTCGGGCGACCCTACGTAAATAATGTTCTTTGGTTGGATTTTTTAAAACAATTTGGTGTTGTTCTTCATCGTTCTGTCTCCATTTTAGTAGAATTTTGGCCTCCTCCAACATCTCAATTTAATATTTTTACTTGATAAATATGCGAAAGCATTATAAAAATAACGAGATGATGACTAGTAAATAATGACGATCACAAAGATCGTGATATATATTATAGTTGCAGTTCTCGCTTCATGCTTGTGTGATCGTTAGGTTTGTCATCCCAAATTTGTTTATCAAGTTTGAGCAATACTCTCTCTACTCATAACGTTTTTTTCTTTCATATTTTCTTTGTTTCAATACTAGAATTGCGCACTTATGTTGTGCTGAATGAACAATTTCGATTTTTATCTTCTATTTTATTTGCAAAGAATAAAATTGTGCAACATTTAGAAAATAACTTTAAAAGTAAGTTACATTAAGGGAGCCAAAAAGCCATTATTTTTCCCCACGCAATCTACCTTTGTAATAGCGGTTTAAAAGTCAAAATCAAACATTAAACTTAAATTGTTGATTTTCTTCTTATTCATAAAAGTGTTCGCACAAAATATGATAAAATTTCTTTCACCGTTACCAGAAAAATGAAATTTTCTTGTTCATAAAAGTGTTCGCACATTAAACTTAAATTGTTGATTTTCTTCTTATTATATGTATATATCGATTATGTGTACTGATTCGATATATCCATATACATGAAAAATCCTTCATAACCGATCCATATTTGTAGTATACCAAATTCTGCCAATTTGGTTTTAGAAAAAATGAACTGAGATTATCGTTGCCACATTTTGGAATCCGGATTAAAAAGAACAGGATGTTTGAAACGAATTTGAAGATCTGAGATGAGAGGAATCGGGTGGTTCGGCTCCTGACAAATTGCAAGAATAGTAAAGGATGGTTCCTATAAATTTATGTTGGATTGTTCATATCAGAATGAACAAATTATTAAGTTTATTTCATGCTAATTATATTCAGTCAGAATAATAGAGGACAATTTACATAATCGTAGTTAATTTGGCTTTCGGATTGGAGCTATTTTTATTCATATTTCTTGATAGAATTACTCTATCAAGACCGTATAGAAAATAATGTCTCAATTAAAAGTCCTTCATGATACGGCGTTTGGGAATAAGACTTTTATGTACGGAACAATTAATCGATTTAATGGGATAATAAAAACAATTGTAAATACTAACAATAGTCTAAAGAGGAAGACATCTTGTCTTGAAATTCACTACAACATTAAACTAACTAGTTCTAATCTCGTGCGTTGCGCGATTCATTCTTATCCAAATATGTTATTAAATGGTTTTTTAATAACTGCGGATATGTTATGGAACTCTTTACAAAAAAACATACAATATTAGGAATCATTATTATCATAAAATGAAATGGACAACGTTGTGGTCAAGATTGATAACCAATTAATCATATAGTGAATCTCGCGCGTTGCGCGACGTATTCATATAATATTTTTACAGTATTCATAACGGCATATAAAAAATGTCATAAAATTGATAATACTATTCAAATATTATATGAAAAGTTACCACATAAAATCTTAAATATTATTTTCGCCACAAAAATCATATACCACGGAAAATCCAGAGTACTGTGCTAACCACAGTGCCCCACGTGAGTTGCACAACTCCATAGATTTATATATGTATAATTAACTCAATAAGTAGAAAATAACAAACATAAATATTAATGTTAAACAAAATATATTAGAGACCAACTAGTTGTAGTTTGAAGACAAACTAATTATGATTCTGGGGAACACTATATTGGAGATCACATTAATTACTATGGCATCAATAACGTGCACTTGTTGCTTAATCAAATCTAATGTGACGTCCACTTGTAGTTCGGATTTTATCCCGGAATCCGAGTCCGTAACCCGTCGAGCACCACGATATCTTCTTTTTGAATGGATGCAATCATGCAATTACAAGATAAGAAAGGGGATATTTTCATCAAGGGTCTTTTTGGTTCGTTTTCTCCCTCTCTTACTAGTTAAGCGATACACCATTGAGCTGTGATTGAATTTCAAGCTATTTATAGGGCAACTGCTTCGGGCAGCCTCTAATTTTCTCAGCACAACATTAATGAACAAAATTACCTCTTACTAAACAAATGCATTACAACCTTATATTTTAATTTACATTTAAAATATCGGACCTTACATATATCCACATTATTTAGATTAGATTATGTATATTATAACTATATATATTTTGGTCATCGTGCGATACACGAGAGTTACTGTTGTAAGCACAGTATTTTCGATTTTTTTGACATTTTTTGTGTGGCAGACAAACCAACTAGATTTGTTGTTGCAGACAAGCATGAGTTCAATATATGTCATTGCAAAATTGAAGCATAAATTCAATATATGTCATTCTTTATTGTACACATATTTATTCTATTCTAATACCTTCAATTTTAAGTAAAATATTTAGAGCACTCTAAAAATAATAATAGTTGTGATACGAATAATCAATTTAATGTAAGAATTTGATCATTGAAGTCAATTTTGAGCTACTTTTCAGTATATATATAGACCGGTCACTTCTTTACAAACACTTTATTTATTTATTTTTGTGCACAACTTTTTTCCATCCATTATTGGTTCTCTAGTAGCACATTTTTTTTTTTGAATAAGAGTAATAGAAGTGATTTGTGCTAACTGAGGAAATAAAAATTAATCGCGCTCATTTGGAAAGCATTTCATAACATAATCGCATAAGAATGAATGGCGCAATGCGCGAGTTTAACACTAGTTCTCATATACACATCGATCATGCCTCTAGAAAATATTTTTGATAAAATTGTTTACACTTAGAAAAATTATTTAGATAAAATAATTTATTATATTTCTTTGTTAGAGTAAACTTGATTTTTTTCTCAAACTCTTATTTTTATTATTTATTTAATTGATTGCATTTAAGTAAAAGAATTATAGAAAAATATATTAGAATGCATCTATTTAGTAAGAGGGGCAATTTTGTCCACAAATATTGTTTGAAGAAAATTGGGCGTTGCCCGAAGCAGTTGCCTATTCATATAGATATGTTTGGATAAGCAAGGAATTTTTTGCTATTCTTGGATTAGTAATTATTTTTCAACTAAATTTAATGCCAAAGAAAAAAAAAACGTAGGTTCACTAATCTATCTATCAACCATTAAAGGTAGGTTCACTTTTCTTTTATCTTTTGTGCTTTTCAGGAGAATACTATGTAGATGATGCATTTAGTTTCGAGGAATTACAAGAACTCATTACCAAAGGATACTTTTGAGGGTTCTTTTTCCATTGTTTTGCCCTTTTCAACCACTTCATATCAAACTTTATCACAATAGGACTTATTAATTTTTTTACAAGGAAAAGCTTGAAAGATATTACACGTTTAAAAGCCTGTTCGACTTGAATGTACTTTCACAAGCAGCTCTTAAGTTATGGTTAACACTTAACAGTAAAACAATCAAAACAGACCTTAACGAAACAAGGAAGATACAACCATAAATCACATGGTATTAGAGGCAATAGACGCACTAGTGAATTTTTTCAGAAGATCGTAATTTATTTTACCTAATTTAATTTGTTGAATACCGGATATTCTGCCAATTGATCACAATATTAAATGTTTTAATTTAAAAAACTACCACAAAAAAATAATATTTTGAAACCATGCTTATTCAAGAAATAGTTAGTTCTTAGTGTGGAAATTTCATTGGTCTCTGCTTAGTGATACTTTTCGCTAATTATATGCCAGCAAGTAACCTTGTACAAAATTGCACAGCGATCACAAAGGAAAAGATCGAAAATATTGCAACGCGGTATTAAGAAAAGGTACAATTGAAAAATTTATAAACAAATGGGGCATGTAGATGCTTTTTTTGCTCCTTTGCTGTGACAATTCGCAAACCAAACAAACAAATTATAATTACAAAGTTGTTAAAAGTATAGCATTGGATTTCCTTCGTGGATTTCGCTATTTAAGTCACAAGGAATTAATAGATGTATAATATTTAGAAAAAATCAAATTATTTAAGACGAATTCAGAAAGCATGATCTCTAAAATCATCTATCCAGTAGCTTGGTTTGTAGCAGCAATTGTAATTTGGTTGGGTGAGCCAATGGAACTAAATTGCTTGGGTGGAATTCTTCAGCAAATTGGTGCCTTTCTTCTTTATTGGGTCTGTACTTTACTAGAATTTCGGCCTCCTCCCATATCTCAATTTAATATTAATATTTCCCCTTGATAAGTATGCGAAAGCATTATAAAGCAATGAGTAAGATGATGACTGGTTAATAATAATGCTGAGAAAGCTTGTGATATATATATTGTACTCGTGGTTCTACTGCATGTTTTTCTCACTTAATGCTTCTGCGATTGTTAGGTTTGTCATACCAAATTTGTTTATCAAGTTTTCGAGCACCACTAATAGCATTTTTGTTCGTTTTCATATTTTCTTTGTTTCAATACTTGAATTACGTGCACTTATGCTGTGATGACTAAATGAACGATTTCGATTTTGATCTTCTATTTTATTTGATTGTTGAAATGGATGGTAATTAACTTTCAAGAAATAGTAAAGAATAAATTTGTGCAACGTTTAAAAAATAACTTTGAAAGTAAGTAACATTAAGCGAGTTAATAAGCCATAATTTTTTTTCCCACACAATCCATCTTGTGTAGTAGCAATTTAAAAATTAAGATCAAACGGACAAACTTTTTTTTTTTAAGATAAATACAAACGGACAAACTTATAATGTTGATTTTCTTCTTATTCATAAACGCGGACATCCTATCGAATCAATACACGCAATCCGTATTGCTGAAAAATCCTTAATAACCGATCCATATCTGTAGTAAATCAAACTCTCTGCCATTTTGGTTTAGAAATTTTTTAACTGAGATTATTATTTCTACATTTTTGGAGTCCAGATTAAAAGAAACAAGATGTTTGAACCAATTTGGACGATCTGAGATCAGAGGAATCGGGTGGTTCGGCTCCTCGCAAATTGTATGAATTTTATTGGATGTTTCTTATAAAATTAAGTTGGATTGTTCTTATCAGAATGAATAATTAAATATATTTATTCAGAATAACGAAGGACAAATTACATAATCATAGTTAATTTGAGCTGTTTTACAATAAGAACATTCCTTGACAGAGTTACTCTATCAAGACTGTATAAAAAATAATTTATCTCAATTAGAAGTTTTTTATGGTACCGCGTCCTGAAATAAAAATCCCGCTTGTACAAAACAACGATGCAATTTAATAAGATAACAAGAAGAAATTTTTTAAAATACTAACAATAATTTATAAAATCCTAAAAGTTTCATATAAAGATAATTTAAAGAGAGGGAAAAAAATGATGACTTCTTCTCTTATACAATAGCATTCTATCTTTAAAAAATCCATTTACTATTAACTAAACAATAACTAGTTAACATGAAAATACTACACAAAACACATTAGAGACCAAACTGTTCTAATTTTTTTTTGAGACAAACTACGAATGATTATTTGAAACCACCGCATTAGAAATCACACTAATTATTATGCGCATCAATCAACGCGCACCTCTTGCTGAATCAAATCCAATGCGACGGCCACCTCTAGTTCTAATTTTGTCCCCAAATCAGAATCAACATTCCGATAATCCGTCGTACTCGTACGTGCATCACCTCATCTTTGAATGGATGCAATTGCAAAAAAAAAAAAAAAAAAAAAAAAAAAAAAAAAAAGGAATATTATCATCAACAGTCTGTTCTTTTTTTCCTTTTTTTTTTTCGTTTGTCCCTCTCTCATTATTAAGCTAAGCGATACACTTTCGAGGCTTCGAGCTGTGATTGAATTTCAAGCTATTTATATAGATATGTTTGGATAAGGAATATTTGATATTTTAGATTAGTAATTGTTTTTCAACTAGATTTAATGCTCAAACACGAAACAAACGTTGATTCGCTAATTTGTCTTTCAAAAAATTAACACTGCATTCGCTATTTTAATTTTACGTCTGGCAAACTATAAATTTGTGAATGGAAGGAAAATATTAGCTGTTATGTACTGTTCTTTATTGTAATCTGCTTTGAAACATGCTCAGTTCAATTGTGATAAGTTCGGACTGGAAAGGTGGAAACTATATAGACGATGACATAAATACTTCTCACGTGCCAATTTTTTATTGATGTATAAAGTTGCTAGTTCTAGTTGGCTAGCGGAGTAGCGGTAATAACTTCTTATGTGCCCAATAACAATATACCTTCATACAAAAGAAAAAGAGTTATGAGTAGTTCAATGTAATGAAGCTTTTAATACCAGTAATAATACAGCGCGTGACTGGATAGCAATCATTACTCGTTTATCATAAGATACAAGTAGGTAAAGGAGGAGACTTCTAGTCTTACTTGAGAACTAATCAAATAACTTAGAAGTGGTTCCTAACTACTAATATATTTTGAAATAATTTGCTTCTAGCAAATTGTCCAAAAATAAAGCCATGAAGGTATATATTCTGAAATTAAATTTAGCTCGTCCCCAAGTTGACACCAACTTGCGCCGCGCCCTTTTTGGCTGCAAGGCTCAAGAGCGATCCGTTTTCATAGAAAAAAAATTAAAATATGATGACAAAATTATAATTTTTAGAAACATATAAAGAAATTAATATATGATGAAAAAAATTTAAAAAGAAATACATAAATACTGTTTCTTTTTTTATTTTTTTCTACGTAACATGCCATCCGTTTTCATTGCAGATTAGAAAGAAACCGCACAGGTTATATATTCGTATGAATTTAAATGAAAATTAATATTTTGAATTTTGTAGAATAAAATACAAAATTAGCTCACTTTAATAGTTCATGAGCTCAATTCTAATGTTGATTAAATTAGCTCAAATTTTTTTTATCAAATTTGTAAAAAAATTAATTTATTCATTATAAATTCAAGCAAATAAAAAATTAATGCAATAATAGTGTTTTAAAATAAGTTCTATTTTTTTTACTTCTCAACTTTATACTAAATTTACACATCACCCATTATAAATATAAATCTCTTCAGTTTGAATTTATAATTTGAGGCTAATACGATTGAATTTAAAGTTAAAGTCACAAAGTATTTTAGTGAGATTAAACTTTTAAGATTTTTTTACTCTAATTTATTTTAAACATTTATGATTAAAGTTAACTTGAATATTGTTCTTTAGTAATATTCAGTTTTATTCTTTAAATATATTGTTTTTGAATTCAAAGAAAAAAAAAGGAATATGTCGGGCCACATTTGAATGAAATTTTCATGATTCGAGCTTATTTTAATTTTATATCCAATGATATAAGATTGCATAAGACGTAAAGACGAGACGAAATTTTAAAACAACCCCGAACATTATGCAAATCCCACCCAATGTACTTTTTTTTTGGGAGAAAATTGACAGTGCTATCATTTGGGACCCAATCTGCTGTCATCTCTCCGTTATAACAATAATAGTGGTGAGCCGGGAATAACTTAACTTGAGGGATAGAAATTCTTCTCAAGTATTAAATGGACGGTTGATATTTAACTAGAATTGCTTTTGACAATAACATTTTTTACTTCATGCAACATCCAAATAACTAAACTAAATTATCCTTGTATATGCTGGACTAATAATTGAACCTGAAATTATTTTTAATCGATGCTAAGGAAAATTTAGTTATTTGATGAAAAAAAGGGTAATTCTATGGTGGACTGAAATTTTAAACCGGACTTAAATCTGGATCGTTCATTTAAAATTATGAAGAGATTTGGTTGATCATGATTCAAGCCCGGTTTAAAATTTCAGTCCACCATAGAATTACCAAAAAAATATATGTATATGTTGCATTAAGTGAAAATGCCGTTGTCAAAATCAGTGTATGTATGCGTTACTCGAGGAGTTGGTAGGAAAAAAAAAAAAAAAAAAAAAAAAAAAAGAACCATTTCAGGCCTTTTGTCGGATCTGGATCCGACGACACACATGACAAAAGATGTCTCTGATGCGGGACTGGAGAGATCCAGTTGCAGCACATGTTATAAACTTCACGGATATCTCAAGGTAGCGTTCAGACTTCCAAGTCAAAACCAGATAATATCGCGGTCCACAAACACCGGGTGCATACAGCAAGCAATCGTCACCGCCATGAAGCTATAAAATCTCTTTCTCCGATCTCTCTCTATATAAAAGACGCTCGGCATATATAAAACCTTCGATCTTGAATTCTCTCCCTCTCTCTCTTTTCTCCTTTTCTCTCTCCCGAAAAGGTAATCGCTCTAATTCTCACTGCACTTCCAATTTTCTCACAATTTCGTTTCTTTGTTTGATTCTTCTCGCTTTGACGAAACCCTAATTTTGCTGATTTCGCCAGGTCGTCGATCCGACCAGCTGCTTGGTTTCTTCGGGTGTCAGAGCTTCAGAGGTGATCAGTTTTGCCACGAATTAAACTATTTTTCTTTCAATTTGGCAATAAAGTGGAATTTAGTGTGTTATTATCTGTCCTATTGTGTTCCCAAATCATGGAAAAGGGCAATTGCTTTAATGGAGTTTGTATTTCCTCTTAAGTATCTTTAATTTTGTGACAGTTTGAAAACTATTCACTCTAATTCTAGTTTATTAGTTGAAAGAATTCAATGATTTGATGTGTTATTATGATAGATTTCGATCTAACAATTTGTGCCAGTAATGTCTTTGGAAAAAAAAAATCAATAAAAATGGTGGTTTATTTTAGGTCAAATTGTGCCCTTTGGCAATTTACCTGCACTGGACCTGATTTATACAATAAATTGGGTCTTTATATCACCTGAATTGTGAAATTTAGGGGTAATGGAAGGTAACTCAGAGATAGTTTGCATACTGGAATTCAGAATATTTTTTTAGATCTGTAAAAGGACAATTTGTGGAATAATAGTCTTTATCATGTTTTGGTAACACAGTGATTTTACTCATGGCAACTTTTGAGCTTTACCGCCGGTCGACAATTGGCATGTGCTTGACAGAGACTTTAGATGAGATGGTATCAAATGGTACACTAAGCCCAGAGCTAGCCATTCAAGTGCTTGTCCAGTTCGATAAGGTTTCTTACATCACTATTTCTCGTTCTTCTCTAGATTTTATTTGTCAACCTTCATATGTTTTTGTTTAGAGAAGGTGAATTGAGGCAAATCGCTTCAAATGGAAGCTTAATTTTTCACAGAACTGCAGACATTTTGAACTTGTTGTGGTAAAATGGGGGTGATTTCTAGATTTTTTTTTAAAGTCAATTGCACTGTTGAGAAAATTTCTGGCTGGGCTGTTGATGCTAGATTTGGCTTTAGAGTAGAGATGTCACCACCAATGAATAGTGTCCTGTCTAGTACTGGTATGAGCTGTTTGTACAGTATACAATAGTACCCGTTCAACCAGCTTAGGCCTTTTTATTGGCTCATTTTGTGTATTTGCATGAGTTGATGATGACTAACATTAAGGTTGACAAGGCTGACTTATGACTTGGTTTTTCGAGTCAAACCTAGTCTGGGGTTAGTTTGGGCCTAGTTGCAAACATCTGCAACACTTTGCATACCAACTCCAACTAGCTACTAACTCCAACTTGCCCATAAAATATGCTTTCTTTTTTATTAATTATCTGATTTTTTTTCGCATATTGCATTTTGGTCATTGGACAATTTTAAGGTAAGTTGAGGGCACACTAGGTTTATTTGAAACTTAATTAATGGAGATGGCCAAAATTGTCAGTTTATTGAGGAAGTGATGTTGATTCTGCAATGAGGTTCCTATTGGGGGTTATTACTGATTATGAGATTAATATATGAAGAGCAATTTGTATATGCATCAATTTCTTTAGCTGTGAATTCTGGATATGCATCAATTTATTTTATGAACTTATGAAAATTTTGTTGCAGTCCATGACAGAAGCCTTGGAAAACCAAGTAAAGAGCAAGGTTACTATCAAGGTACTTCCTTTTTTAGCTTATAATTAATGCTTCTACTTCTGTTTACAAATACAAACTTGGTTATATAGTAAGCTCAAGCTGCATCTAGCATTTCTGTGAGGGCATACAGAACTGTTGCATTTATCTAACAAGTTTAGTGTCTGTTGCACATGTTGACTCTACAATCTTGGACTTTTATATATATTACTTTTCACATATTGAGTGTCATTTTTATGGAAGTTTTGGCAGTCTCTGGTATTTTCTTATTAACTTACTGAAGGACTTTTTCATTAATTATAATTTGAATGGTTATTAATCTACATAAGTTTCTGCATGAAAAATGCATTGCTTTTAACTGCAATGTCAATATCTGCATGCGACGTGGTTATTAGCATTAAAGAACAAAATACCAAATAGTAACCTTGTAGTCAATTTCTGTTTTAATAGGCATCTTGCTTTATATTCAATTCCTCGCTAATTTTTTTCTGTTACCTATTCAGTAAAGTTTCTAGTCAAATTCCCTTTAGAGAAGAATTATCCAAATTTGATTTATGTCCATGCCTGAAATACTTACTTTTGTATTTTAGAGCCCATACGAACGGAGAATACATTCTATATGAAGAAAGGATAACAATTTATGTTTTAACTAAAACCAACTCCAGGACAAATAATTACTTGACATTTGGAAAACATGCATTAGGTAATGGGACCTCTCTGTTGTTGGTTTAGTATATTTTTATTTATTCTGGCTACATATGCCAGAGCAAGCGTAACCTGGCCCAAAATTGGTGAAAAAGTCGATCACCTCAAGCTCAAGGAAATCCCACTTAACCCATGAAGGATCTGACTTGCACTTGAACAAAGCTTTCTTTTTTCTTTTTGAAGAGTATACCTGAACCAAATTGAACTAGACTTAAACTAATTTGTATCGAGAAAAGTGAAGGTGATAGCTCCAACAAAACCTGAATGCGAATCTAACCTAACTGTTCCAATTTTTGTCTTGAAACCTATACCTGATTTAAACAAACTGACAACTTAAGAGAAGTGAAACCTTCGTACTCTTAACCAATCCTATGTTGATCCTAGTCCACTCCACTGTCTTCACAGAAATTAAGGGGGTATTTGTGTGATCTTCTTATTCTTTGTGTACAAGTGCATTTAGATCCTTAATTTTTATTTTTAGTTAAATATTGATGTACCACTGGTTTTGTATTATAACCATCACATATTTGCCCCCGAGGAACCTCAATCATAGAAATGCAAAAAATATGTTTAAACTTCTTACAAAAGAATCAATGAATAGCTCCTCACATCCTAATTTTATTAAATGACCAAATTAACACAATTATTTCTATAGAAAACGGATTAGTAGTTTAGGTTATACTGGGAATTTCTGAGAAAAATATTGTAGATATTTTCAATTTTCTATTAGTGCATATGAAACCGAGGATCCTTGATATTTTGATTTTCAATTGAGGCATCATGTAGCTTATCTTCCCTGTTATTGCAAGTCCTTAGGAAATACTTTTCTGAAGAAATCATATTTCACCAAACCAGTGCTAACAACCAGTATAACCTTTGTTAACCTATAGTTTTCTTGGTCTAGTATTTCCTTAGTGGTACTAGTGTCTAGTATGGTAACAGGAAATGTTGTAGGCAAGTCCTCTCAGATTTTTCATAGTACCTCACAAATTTTGCCTTTTTTCTTTGAGCAATCACCCTCTCACATTACCTCACAGGCAATCCCAATGTTTTAGCATAATGTAAGAGGGTGATTGCTCAAAATAAAAAATAAAAAAAAATTGAGAGGGTGATTTCCTAATTAAAAATAGCAGAAAAGAAAAGGAAGTAATGGTGTATTCATGTACCACTATCAACTATATCTGCATGGTGTTTATTGAACTGTTGTGCCTCTTGAGATTTTAACTAATAAACTTTGTTGTCTCTCTATACACACAGGGGCATCTGCACACGTACCGGTTCTGTGACAATGTATGGACGTTTATTTTAAAAGATGCAACCTTCAAGAACGATGAAATTCAAGAAGCTGTTAACCGTGTTAAGATCGTGGCATGTGATTCCAAGCTTCTCTCCCAATAAATTGCCTCTCTCTCTCTCTCTCTCTCTCTCTCTCTCTCTCTCTCTTATGAAGATTCATGTATGGATAATGTAGACCCCCTTTTGTTGAACCTTGACTCTTTAGGATTTATGTCATGTGTTGCAGTTACTTGATATTTGTTGAAGATAGATCTGCTTTTGTTTCTCTTTCATGTGCACCAATCCCAACTCCCCATATCTGTCCCATATTGTTCTTTAGGTTTTAAAATTTTTCTAACATCGCAAGTGACAATAGAATGTATCGTTAAAGTTTATGTCAGAACACCATACATTTCTTTTTGTGTGCTTTCTAAAATGACCTCGGAGGAAATTTTGATTCACTCAAAAGTGTCAGTACAGTACGTTGCCGGAAGATGAGTACTTAACAAGGAGCCCAATACTTATACAGACAGATTCGAATAATCTGTAGCTTAAGCGTACAGCTAAAAAGCAAAGAAAGAAAATAACTACATAATCAATGTGTATCTAATGTAGAGACGATAGCTGTTCACACTGAAACATCAGCTCATTCTCAAATTTTTGGAGAACAAATCTCTCTTCCTGTGCGATAAAGGTTGTAACAGTACATATTTCTTTTGAGAGTGGATTACGACCAGTACGTCCAGCACGGTGAAGATAATCTATAGCAGTTTTGGGAAGATCAAAGTTGTAGATATGTGTTGTTTGTGGCAAATCAAAGCCTCTGCTTGCTATATCAGTTGACACTAGCAAGAACCCTTTGTGCCTTACTTCCTGTAAACACAATGACAGTTCATCTGTATTGTCAATGAAGAAAATCACACAACAAATCTTGTTTATGAGTTCCTGTAGAATTGACTAAGAAGCTAAAAATAAAGTCTTGACTACAAGTTACATCATTAAACACCTTTTCTTTTTTCAAATTACAATATCACAATAAATGACAAAGATGACCCTTCAAAAAGAGAATATTCTTCATCATTTGATAACTACATTATTTCTGATGGTTTTGATCTCACTACGTCACTAAATGATCCCTCTTGTAGACCATGCCCTAAGGACTATCTCTGATAACAAAGTTTCCTCTTTTCGTTTGGCAGAAAAGTCAAGGACAATTAGGTTGGTGATGTTTTGGAAAGTTTCCCACAATTTTTGTTTTCCATTAAGTGCACTTCAAGAAAACTTGCATATTGGTACCCTAAAAGTCTAAAGCTATTTTCTCAACAAAAACTCGTTAATCAGCATCCACCCTTCATCCAGTGGTGGAGCCAGAAAAATTTTAATTGGGGTTCAAATATTTTATTAATTATTAATGTTAATATATATTGTGATATTTAGGAATAAAATTTAATTAATTATGGGGTCGAAAATAAGATTATTGGCATATTAAATGGGGTTCAAATAGTATTTTTGTTAAGATATTTGTCAATATTCAACTAAAAATACAAAGCAAATATGTGTAATTAGCAAAATGAATGGGGACATTTGCACCCCATTCCTTCCATTTAAATCCGCCACTGCCTTCGTCTCTTTTTATTTCAAAAAAAAAAAACCCCTTCATCTGTTTGTTCATCACCATCAGTGACAGACTCTCAACAAGCTTATTTATCCTCTCATTTTCTTGATGTTCTCATCTGTCCTTTATTCCCAGTCTGCTAAAATGTAAATCTGGTAAAAAAACTAAAAAACTTACTGAAAATGAAGTGGCACGTGCATTGAAATTCATATCTTGCTCAAGCACCAGGACATCGAGCTCTCCATTGTACGAATCTTTAAGAAACTCATAAACAAGGGTGGTTGATGGAATATGACCTGCCTTTTTTGATTTTTCTGACTAAACACGAGAAAAAAGAAATGGAAACTAATGTTTAAAGTCAGATGACAGCAGAAAATATTACAAGGAAAGAGGTGAAACCAATATTGTTTTTACCATGTCAAGCAATGATTTTACAGTAGAAGACGCTATTGCATTCTGTTTAAGTGGTAAAAAGGCCAGAAATCCTTTTTGTTGTAAATTTTGCAACAGAAAACTTAGCAAGGAAAATCTATAACTAAATTTGAATACTGCGAATACATATTTGTAATAAGCTTTGCTCCATTTGTTCCATATCTTGATAACTGGTGTACTGACATATCGCATATTATAACTAATCAGATTTCAACACGTCGGAGGAAATACTAACCTGTTCTGAAACAAATATAATGCCAGATTTAGGTTTGTCTCTATCAAGTAATTGGAGCAAAATCTGCAATCTCTCCTTCTTGGTGCATATCTGACCCAAGAATAAATATATAAACAAGAGCCCACAAATAGTAGGTAGGCATATAATAACTTACAAGTACAACTTAAAATACTAAAACAATTGGATAGCTATAAATCAAACTATTACACACTAGAAATTCCATAAAAGAAATAATTACTAAAAAGAACCACCAAGCACTCCAAAACAACAAAGACCCGTACTATGAAAAATTAAAATATATAAATAAATGGGGCATTATTGATGAACTGCTTTCAATAAGAAATAGTGGTACAGGAGAGATTGTATCAACGCACCAGAAAGTTATGGTGGAGGTGTGGGGGCATTGGCTCCACAGGATTAACATGCACATGTACAACATCTCTCTGTGCCAAATTCAAACACATAACTAAATAAAACAAATCAATAAATTGATAAATAAGAACAAGGGCACTTATATAGAAAGGTGTATTACTATAAAACTTCATACGAAAAACACATACCAAGTAGTATTACCACATTACATGCCAATCCCAAACCACTTTAGCCAGGTCTTAAGTACCAGTAGTTACAGGACATGTCAGGATCTCAGTTTATCATTGTTATTATTGGTTTATTTTCTTTTGCCATACCCACACAGACCAAGCTATAGAGATGGCTGCACAAACCCACCAGACACACATGCACACACAAACTCAAAGACACACAGGTAGAGAGAGAACCTTAGTCCACTTTTGCTGGGCACAGTCATGGAGGAATCTGTTGTGCTGAGGGATGGAAGCACTAGCTAGAACCGTCTGTCGTGCTGTACACGAAGAATATGAAGTGAGGAGTTTGCGAAGAAGTGATACTTGTCTCGTTGATCCAAATATATAATCAAACTGTATCAGGTAAAAAAGAAAATGAACATTACGTCGAAAAATTATAACCACCCTTCTGTTTTTAACTTTTCATTGTTTTATTCAATAGAATACATGAATAAAAGCTCCTCAATACAGGCAAGTGTTAAGGTTAAGAAAAGTTTGAAACAACTCAAATAACCCAAAATCCAAACCAGTTTGGTATATCATATCAACCCTAAACATGACGGAACCCCAACTAGATTTAAGATAAGCAGGCCAGTCCAAAAATGAGAAAAAATCAATCACACTTCCAAATAAACTTTTGCTCAGATAAAATTGAGAAATCAATCCTATCAGAGCCAATCCAAAAGTACACGGTCAGATAAATCAACACAAAATGAGATCCAAACAAACCCAAATCATGAACAATATGTCACTAATTAAAACTAATACCAACATCTACATCCTCTGACCTGATCAAGAACAAAATAATGGACCTGTAACAGCTAGTATTTTAATAATACTGACCTCATCTATAACTAAAATGGTTATAGATTGAAGCTTGAGAAGGTTCCGGTCAATCATTCGGCACAAGCTCTCTACGGTGGCTATTATTATATGTGGAGGCTCTGCCTGACATTAATAACAGAAAATAAACACATAATTAGATTGAAGTACCTAGCATAGTAATTGCCAACATTCCACAAAGCAGCACAATTAGTTAAAACCTTTAACCAGCTCTTTTGCCTTGTCAGCATACCACCATCCAACAGAGCCATGATATTACATTCCTTTTGTGATTTCCCAGCTGGCCCCTTAGGTTTTGCTGATAACATTCGAGCAACCTTCGTAACCTAATATTTAAAGAATGGATTTACATGTTTGTAAACTATACAAAGTAAATAAGTACTGAAACTTATTTTAAGATCAATAAAGCTGCCAATTTGTAATGAAGCCAATTAAGTAACAAGAATTATAAATGCTTTCCCCGATCAATTTATAAGTTTTCAATACATGTACCAATTATTATTATACAAGTAACTCCTAACTGCTAGGTTAGCATGATGGAAAAGGTAAATACTTAAAAGCAAGTTATAGATGACCATGAGATTCTTTTACCTAAAGGCGCAAATTTGCCTTAAGATAAAATGAATCAATTTTCAAGTTTTAAATTAGATTTATTTACTATGAAACAAATAGATTCAAGTTGTGCAGAGTGGATTGATTTGTCCTTAATTTGCACTTGAGTATAATTTGCAAATGTCCAATAGAAAATGTGCGCTACATTAGCATATGGAAAATTTCCAGTAGAATTTGTTTTGCACGGGAATAAATTTTTCAAAACGCTCTTTCTTAATTAAAACAATATGGTTGATAAAAAGGCAGATTATACAGCACATACCAAGCTGAAATCAGTATGAGAATAAGATAAAATTTTCCTATACTCCCTACTTAGTTGAAGCGTGTTAATGTGAATTTGGTTCAGAGATCACTACTAAATTGAGGTTTGCGCACTAACCTCAAGTATACAGCAGTCCAATCCAATGAACGCCAGCAAATAATTTAATAAAGAACATCACAAAAACAAATATGTGGTACCGATCTTAGGAAATACCTACTTGCATCCCAAGTTCCCTTGTTGGTACAACGATGATTGCTTGAACAGTTGACCTTGCAAAATCTATGGCCGAAAATACTGCTAACAGGTATGCCAATGTTTTGCCTGAGCCTGTCTAGAATTGAAATCATTTTTAAAAGACAAGTTAGCAATTAGAATTAGGGGCATAAGATCCATCTATTTCAGAATGACGTTGTTCAAAGCATACATCAAGTTCAAAAATTTCCATTTAGAGCTCAAATTGACTGTATGATTCAATTCATGTCAGTGACAAAGCCTGGATTTTGTACATCCCAGTAAAATTGATAGAAAAGAACAATCGACCATAAACAAGACAATAAGAAATTATTGCAGTTAAATACACTGTAAGGTAACCACAATGATTAATGTAGTAAAAAAACCCTAAATATAATGAATTACATGAGCATGACCTGAGCATGAAGGATGCAATCTTTTCCAGATAGCAAAATTGGCAAAGACTGCTCTTGCACATCAGTTGGTGTAACATATCCTACTTCTTCAGCCCTGGGAAAAGAGAACGAAAAATATAAGACCATATGGGACTCCGAGGAATGTAGGTGCATTTAAAATAAATGGGTGCAGATATAATCATTTCTGCATATAGAGTCAACGAAGGACATTGCTACCATCAAAGGGAGCAGGTGTTAAGTGCCAGTACCGGTTTCGGGAGTACGATTTCTGTCGATTATTTTTTACTTTATGATTGGAAAATTTCGAATTTGACTAACACAAATAGTCATTTAGTATCCCAATTACCCAGTATAATCGCCTTCAGAGAAAGTATGAGATGGTCATATCTAAGATTTGCTTGGTGAAATGTTAGAGATGTGCTGTGGTTTTCCTGTTCATCTAGGTGCTCGATGAAATGATAGAGCAGGTTTGAAACCCATTTCATGCACAAAAGCATACACAATTCACTGCATAAAAACTTCAGTTTCAGTGACTCACAAAAGGTTTATATTAGGTGAAGTGAACACTTTATAAGAGGTGCATGACTGAAAAGCTCAGGATCAGATCAAAGACCAGTAGAAAGACGTGCAATTTGCTCATGAACGGAAGGTGTTTGTGGAAATGCCCAAGTGATATATGACAAAGGTGTTTTCCAAAAAGAGAGAGAGAGAGGTAGAGCACCTGGCTAGTATGCTCTCTGGCACACGGCCATGACAAAGCTCCCTGAGAGTACTCGTTTGAGAAGATTGCTGTGCTAACTCATGAGCTCGACAAGTGAACATACATGCTCGACCCAGAGGAGAGAGAAGCGGAGGAGGTGGCGAGAAGCGGAGAAGGCGCCGTGGTCTTGGGTTAGAATTAGCATCTCTCTTTGGAGAAGAGGGAAAGATAAGGAAAGCACCAGGGCAGTGCTTAGTTGCGAATGCCATTGCGCGCTGGTTTGGTATAGAGAAATGAAATGATAGAAAAAGGCTTCCAAACAAAAAATAAGCCGTTGATATTGTTTTATGTATTAAAGTAATATATTAAGAAGTTGTGGGTAGGTTTAAGGTTTTTGTAATCAATACGTTTCTTTAATGAAACGGGTGGCTGTGATCCACCTTTTTTCAAAAAAAAAAAAAAGTAATATATTAACGTCAGATATTAAAAAAAAATGAAAGTGTGAATTAGTTTTTAATATGAATTGTTAATGTTGCGATATAATCTTTTCTTTTAGTTATAAACTTTCTGTGACTAAGATATTAATTTCGACGCCTTATATTTGAAATCATTAAATATAAAGCGTTTAATTTATTAGATCTAGAATTATTTAAAATATATTAATTTAATATTTTTTCTACAACTATTAAAAAATTAATTATTATGTATTCCAATAAATTAGTGATCGGATTATGTTACTCATAATTATTTGTTCCAAATCCGATTCATTGGCAAATCTAATATTTGACGGTAAAATAAAAAAAAAAAATTAAAAAACTAAAAAGAGAAGAAGAAGGAAGGGGAGAGAGGAAAACCAAAGAAGGGGAACTGCGGCCCGCAATCTGCCTCACAAAGTACTTGCAAAAGCTAATTAAGGCCTGTATTGAAATGGGCTGGGCTGAATGAAATAAATGGGAAGTATACTTCAGATATTCTTGAAAGAGAAGGTTCCGCTACCAACATTTTGGTTGCCTCCAAATGCCAACATTTTGCTATTTTGTTACTTTTTCAAATTTTAAAATTCAAACGTTAAATGCAACCCGTTGATCTTATTTAGTTTAACGAGCGATGCGTTTTCATATAAGTTTTGTAAATTTTGGAGTTTATTTGATGCTCGATCAAGTGATAGTAAAACAAATGAACCTCGTTAACTATGATAGATTAATTCTAATACGTTCATGTTTTAGCCTTTGATCGAGTATCAAATAAACTCCAAAATTTGCAAAACTTATATGAAAACGCATCGCTCGTTAAACTAAATAAGATCAACGATTTGCATTTAACGTTTGAATTTTAAAATTTGAAAAAGTAACTAAATAACAAAATGTTGGCATTTGGGGCAACCAAAATGTTGGTAGCGGAACCTTTCTCTTCTTAAAAATATTTACACTGCTCATCATTATATAGTGCACACTCAGGAAACATGACCAGTTAATTCTAAGATTCCATGCTTTGAATCCATACCAAATCGGACGACTTATATTAATGTGATGTTGTAAAATTGTATGCACTCCATTTGAATCCATTTTCTCCATGAAAGGTACGTGGTCGAAATTTAAAGACTTGTAATGCGCTTGCTCTGATTGGTGTCAAGTCAACTGAGAAAATGACAACCACTAGGTAACATGACCAGTTAAAATCACCCCATTAGTTTCTGATAAAATATTTACGTTTGATTTGATCGTTCATTAATATTGTGTTTCTCCGCTTTGCGTGTTATGTGTATTCAACTAAAGTAAGGAACTAATAAACTCATGATCGTAGTTTGCCAAACGAACCGTCAAAATCATTAGACATGCCAAAAAAGATCTATCTAAATCAATATTCTTTTCATACTTCTAAAAATGATGAAATTTTTTATTATTTTGTAATTTTTTTGCATTAAAAAAGTTTAAAAATAATATTGAGAAGTTTCATTTAATTGCGGCCATTTTTCAATGGTTCTCGACATTTGATTGTATAATATAGATTGTGAATCCATAAAAAGAATTAGATATTTTTAGATTTTTTTTTTCTCGTTTACCAATAAGTCTATAACACATCACGTGTGGTGTGATAATCTTTTTTGTTTCCCTTTTTTTTCTTTTTTTAATGACTTGACGTATTAAAAGTTTATTCTTGTAGTTGGATTATTCAATATTCAATGCTTGCATTGGTCGCTTCATTTATTGTGTGTGGTTCATCTCATTAAATGCAGAAAAAAATATAATTAGATCTCGTGTTCTTCTATAAATTTTTGTGCACATGTTTTGATATTGTATTCTGTTTACTAATTTTATTTCTATTTAAAAATTCATTCTTCGGCCAATGTTTGTTTCTATTTCTTAAACAAATCCTAAAAAACCATCCTAACCACTTGTATTCAACACTACGAGTCTACGACCAATAATTCAAATTTTACCACTAGAAATGCATCCGATGCTTTAAATATACTGTGTAATGCCACACGCCTCCCTAATTTTTAACTTCCATTTTCCTAAAATTTTAAATCTCGTATTAGCCTTCTGAACATTCAATTAGCGCAAAAATGACAAAAGTACCACTCAATTTAAACAATACAATAAACAATTACAAAGTTTCCTTGATTTGAAAAATAATATTTTGTGTAACAATATAAAGGTTACCATATAAAATACAACATAAAACCTAATTAGTTATACATATAAAGTATATTTGTTTGTCTAATCTTTTTACCATGAAATTGAAGTATTTATCGTCTTTCAATTTAAGGAACTAAAATTATGTATGTTTAATAATATTTAATTACTTATAATTCTAAAGCCAACGGTGTTAAGATCGCCACCCAATAAGTTTGGATTCAAAATTTAAGATTTGGAGAACTGATTGTTACGAGTGAAAAGATAGGTCATAGGTATGAAGAAATCATTCTTAAAACACCCGAGTATTTTTTTTTTTTTTTTTTTTTTTTTTTTTTTTTTTTTTTTTTTTTTTTAGGATTGTAAAAGGGAAAACACCATATAAATACGTAACATGAAGAGTTGAAATTATGAAATATTCAAACCTTGAAGGTTTGAACCTCGTAACAACGACAGACATATTTCTAAGAAAACTAAAATTCGAAAGCTAAGATAATTTGCAAATTAATTTCGCGGAAACTAACAGGAAAACTGTAGATGTCGTTTGGTCGATTGGTTCGTTTACTACAACATTTGTGGCAGTCTCTATCCGTCACGCGACTACTGGGAAACTGTGATAGAATGAACCACTGTTGGATCCTCTGCGGCGATGCAAACTGTTACATTCAGTAGATAATAAAGTCGGTTTCTGTTCTTTCTTTTTTTCTTTAACAAATAGCTACCCGAGTCGGATAAACTACATCCATTTAAGCCAAAAATGTAAATTTATAAACTCAAGATATTAAAGCTAAAATTTAAATCAACTAAATTTTAACAAAACAACAAAAGAAAATTATATTCCCAAAGAAATAAAAAATAAGTAGAAATCAAACGTTACAAAAATTTAAAAAACGTCTACCTAACATCAATCATTGAGAAAATCTCCATCTACTCCTATCTTCTCTTTATTTATATAACAACCACAACATCCTATAGCTTAGATCCAAATCAAATAAGATGCATGTTCTATAAAAATATAAAATAATCCAACAAAATAAACAAATAATATAAAATTATTGTTATTACTTTCTCTCCAAACAGCTCAAATGATGCCTGTTAAAATAGTATAAATTAGTTTTTATTTTCTTTAACAATTTCAAACTACTATTTCATAACTCTTAAATTGAAAGGGCCTTCCTATCCTTACTCATCGTGAATCCCAACATCATAATTCACTACGAAGAATATGGATATGTCAAAGCTTCACCACACGGTGTAAATTTTGTATAATTTCTTATCTGCCACAGAAGACCTCGCATATCTAACTAGAGAGTTCCGCATGTTGATATGTCTATTTTATTTGTTTAGCACTTCTTATTTTGGAACTCTGCTAAGCATGGACAGTGCCCTTACGACAAGGAAACTGTAAAAATGTAAAAAACAAAAGAAAATATTTTAACTGCTTGGAGTAAGATGCTAAGTGGATCACAGACAATGGTTGAGATACCGATGACGCAATTACCAAATAAATACACTAATTTAGTAATTTGTAGTTGAGTTATCAATTCACTCGTCCTTTTCTAATTTTCTTCCGCTTTGATGTCGATAAAAAAGTTGACAGTGTGGTGTTGTCAGTATAACAAAAAGGTTTTGAAACGTCTACATTGATTCCATTAAATGACTACATTTTAAATAGTAAATTTGCAGTTATGAACATTAATTCATTTACAATTTTGATATAAATGGAGAAATACAGATTGGGCTCAACAAGACCTGTTTGTCTATTTGACGTGTCATTTAAATTGAGTTCAAATAAATAATTTTTTGGATAGTTAGAAAATATTATTGAAAGTATATTTGAAGGTTTTGATACTAGTGTGACTTGAAATGTGACTTCAATTAATTAAAAATATAAATAATGCTTCAAAAAGTAAAATATATTTCAACAGATGTCATTGCATGTTATTTTGACGTACTATCGTTGTGATAATTTTGTTTTGGTTAAACCACTGAACCAGGAACAATTCGTGTCCTGTTGCTTAATAATTTCAACATTATTTAATGTAAATCATATATAAATTTAAAATCTATATACGATTAATATCTAATATAAACATGTTTATCACTTGCAATATAAACATTTTGAAAAGTAATTTACATTGAATCACTTTTCAAAATCTAAAGGCGCGCTGACATATTTAAGAATCTACATCTCATTGATTTGACTTTTCAAGTAAAATTCTCCTTCCAAAGTCAGCAAAATATTGTGAAAATGTAACGTTAAGTACTTTACATCAAAATCTGTAATTTGTGAACATGTCAGGTGTTCTAGTGACTAGTGTTATGAAAGAGATTGCTTATTTGTGGACCTGTGTTAAAGCTTAACCGATGCCATCCGTCATTGTGTCAAGCAGTTGGTGGCAACCTTTTTAACGAAATTGGATATATGTCATATCAATTGTCTTATTTATAATTAATTAATAAATACATATAAGTTCAAATTTGACATTGATTATGTATTCATCACACCTATATTCATTTTAATAGCTTTTAGGAATATCGTTACCTATCTGTTAAATTACAGTTGACGACTTTATATTTGCATTCAAACAGTAAATTTTAGGAACCGAGCAATAATGAATCACAAAAAGTCACAAACTATAAGAAAAATAACGAAGCACAAAATATTCATATCTTATTTTTTTAGTTCTTGTCGCCCTTCGAGATTTGAATAATTACATTCACATCCATAATTAGCACTCTTTCACGACTTTTTAAACCACAACTCTTCTCAGCACTTTTCGACCAAAAATTTCCAACTACTATTCTTTATAGCACTGTTATACGTTTTGCCAAACAACCCCTTAATTACGATAATGTTTATTACAATTTATATACTACACGACAAATATTTCAGCGGAAACTAAAATTATCATTATATTCACAATTTTTTATTTCAAGAGAAATACATCCTCTGTCGACCAGCTAGCAAAAACTTAAAGTAGCCGTGACCTGTCCCTTTCATTTTACTCACTCTTCGTTATAAAAATTTACTTTAATCATGACCCAAGCTTATTTGTGGCCCTCAATTCTAATATTTGTGTTGTTTAATTAATTTTTAAAAATTAAAATATTAATAAAAAAGAAAAAAATATGAATTTTTCTACTTGTATGTTTAAAGATTGGAGTATCGAAGAAAAAAATTATAAATTGTAAAATTTATGTTATTTGGATCTTAAAGATTGAACTATTAACAATTGATAAATACAAAAGAAAAATGTGATATCTTGTAGCACCAGCAGTCATCCTCTTCCATTACCCGGGTAAAGATAATTGAACACACCTACGGTTTTCTAATTAAAGAAAAAAAATACGATTAACTTTTTTAGTTAAGAGATGAAAATGAGACGTGTCATCCTTGCTTTAACAGCGCGATAATAAATCTTCCACAAGTATCTTTTTCCAATTACCTTCTTAAAAGTTCTCTTGATCTTTCCACGTAGAGATAGTTCGCGTAAAGGAGTAGCTCGCTTTAATGTGAGGAAGGATAGATAAATGCTTTCAATTTTGCAGGGAAAAAGGAAATTACAACGCAAGTTTTTAGAACAACTTGTTATTAATAGAAAATGTAAAAAATCAGACTCAATTGTCTTTCTAATCATAGAATATTGAATTTAAATTTACGGATAGGTATTCGCGTTGGTCGGACATTCAAAATTAGATATTCTGCGTTCATTTATAAATCAAACTACCAATATTGACTTTTGCTTTTTTAAGTTCTCTTACTTTTCTTTTTCTTTTTCAAAGTCTAATTTATTTGGCATAGAAAATAATCCAATTTCGATGGTTGAAAAAAGAAGTAAATATTTTTTGGTTAGATTTTAAAACCTCTTGTGCAAGATAAGAAACAATTTTTTATTTTATAACTAGAGACTAATGACTAAGTCCGTCGATTAACTAAATATAGAGATAATCAGAAGCATGAAATTTCGATGGATAAACATCTAATTTCTTTCTATATACGGATAGAGATACACATTAATCATAAAAATAATGGATAAGGATACAACTGTCTAACCAATTTTGCGCAAATTTAAGCACAAAATAAAAGGGTCTTCTCAGTTAGAAATGAAATGTATTTGATATTTCTGTTCCTTTGTTTGAAGATACTAAAATGCAACCCAAAAAAAAAAAAAATTAACGGATTGACATCTAGACAATGTCACAATGCTATGCCAAATTGACACTATATAATAAATGACATTTGATTAAAACAACTTAGGATCAAATGATGAGATTCAATCATTTCCGTTTCCATCTAGACCATCCGATTGATTAAATCCAACGGTTTAGGTACTAATGGCAGCTGAAGTGGACCTCACAAAGAAATGATAGGTCCAGATAGCACCTAAAGAAATCGGTGTTTGAGATTATCTAGGAAAGGCATTACATACACAAATACACAAATAAGAAATTATACCTCTTGTCCCAATGTCCCAATGCACCAAATTAATTAATAATAGATAAACTTGCTCTACAAAAATACTCTTTTTGGGAGGTTGCATCTATAAAAAAAAAGAGGTAATATCCATGCCATGACCCAATTTCCCAAACGGCTATAATAACGCGCTTTTTTGTACAGAGAAAAGAGACCCTTCTCTTCTCATAATTGGCCCAAAACCAAAACCAAAGAGAGAGAAATTAAATAAAAAAGCGAAACAGAAAAGACAGTGTAAGGCCAGCAAAGCACAGAAACAAAAGAGAGAGAGATAGAGAGAGAGAGAGAAGAGGCGATCTTGGGAGATCACCGCCGTAAGATCACCTCTGGTGATCCGATCTCTCTGTCGATTCGGATTTGAAGACGTGGGGGAGTTCCCCTTTTTCACAATTTTTGGTGGGTGCGAGATTTTGAGTTCTTTTGTGGCGAAATTGGAGGGATTTTTCTTGTAAGATGCAAGATGCGGCGTATTGCAATTCGAAAAAGACGGATGGGTTTTGCGAGGAGATGTGCGGTCGGGTAAGATTCTTGGTTTTTGTTTTTGTTTCAGATCTAATCTGATTTTGGGTCCCTGGTTAGGCATTCAATTGGAATTTACGGAAATTTTTGGTGTTATTTAGGATTTCTGGGTTCGTAGGAAGTAATGGCTATGGTTTCTGGTAAATGGGTGCGCTTATTTTTGTAATTGTAGCTTTAATTCGAAAGATTTGAAATCTTGATCTTTTGGGAACACCATTCATTTTGAATTTTTTCTACCCATTTTGTAGACTGATATTGCTAATTTCATACCTTTCCGACGAACTCGTTAACCCTAGAAATATAACTTCTTTGGTATTTTCTGATTTTCTGTACAGAATAAATTATGTCGTTGCGCCAATGGTTGTACCATTGTAAAATATAAAAAGATCTGAATATTTTGTGACCCTGTGGAACTCTTCAAATATTTGAATTTTAATTATGTTAGCTTTAAGAAGGATTAGAGGAACCATGATTTTTAACAATCTGTTTTTCTGAAAACAAAAAGAAAATAGCATGTTTATTTTGTTTTCATTGTTAGTTTAATCTGACATTTAAAATGTAAGATCAAGTGCTACCTTTCTCAAATTATACATAAATTATCTTTATGTTGTTGAACCATTTACAGGTCCTTCTGCTATTTGCTGACATATAAATTTTCAAAAACTTGAACTTTTTACACCTTGGTTGTATATATGCAACTAATGTGGGTCAATTCATGATAAGCAACCAAGTTTTTCTTTTACTTTTGCAAATTATATTGTCAGCTGGAAAATGGGTTAATTCCTGCTCACACACCCCCATATTTTTAAAATAGTCACGTCAAGCTGTTAAAAAAAATGGCCTAATTGCCTCTAACTTGTTCATATATACACAAATGTAATTCCAAGTCTGCAATTAGGTTCATGTGGGTTCATGTAAGGGTAAAGTGAAGTGGGTTGGGTTAGGAAGATGGGCAAACTTATCATCACTTGCAGCTTTAAAATCTACAGCCAACCATAATTAGTTGGATCAATTAGTTCAATATGTGTTTATTTCTTGTGCAAATTAGGACAATTAAAGAGACTGAAAAGCTTATAAACTTTGACAGGAACAATGTAAGGGGCTGAAAAGGTCTGAAAATTTGACCGGATGTTCCTTTTCTATCACATGTTTTTGAATACCTAATAATTGGGTTAAGTTGCAAATACACGATATATTGTGTGTTGTTTGCGATACTGAAATTTTAATTGTAGCCTTCTATGTCTGCTATTTCTTAAAGTGTTTATAATCTGTAGTGAAAATAATTGTTGCTTTTGTTTTTTGTTTTCTATAAGTGTTCTAAGTTCTTGCTAAGGTAGCATCACATCAATTGTCCAGCCACATTGTGGCTATCCCATTTTCTGGTCCCAGTTTTATGCTTTTTCTTTCTGATTGTGCCCACCTTTTTAGTATTCTTTTGGTACTTTTTGTGGTTTTCCTTTGTAGTCACTTGTGAGTTAGCATTTCCTTACTTGTTTTTTTTTTCCCTTGTTGTAGTTAAAAAAAGGTTCCCGAGCTGCGATAAGCATCTCACGAGTACGATGTGCCTTGCGGGACTTTGACATGAAGGCCCTTCTTCTCCTTTTCATCTGCATCCCCACCATTGTTTTTGTTATTTATGTTCATGGCCAGAAAATCACCTACTTCATGCGACCCCTATGGGAATCCCCCCCAAAACCCTTCAACATAATCCCACATTATTATAATCCTAATGTCTCCATGGAAACCCTATGTTCCCTGCATGGGTGGACAATTCGTGAATCTCCAAGGAGAGTTTTTGACGCAGTGCTATTTTCCAACGAACTTGACATGTTGGAAATCAGATGGAGGGAACTCAGCCCATATGTCTCAGAGTTCGTGCTGCTCGAGTCTAATTCTACATTCACTGGTCTGGTTAAGCCACTCTACTTTTCAAATGACAGGGCCCGGTTTGACTTTGTTGAGTCCAGGTTGACCTATGGAACAGTTGGGGGGAGATTCGTGAAAGGAGAGAATCCTTTTGTGGAGGAGTCCTACCAGCGAGTGGCGTTGGACCAGCTTATTAAGATAGCTGGTATAACGGAGGATGATCTGTTGATCATGTCGGATGTGGATGAAATACCAAGTGGACACACAATTGACCTCTTGAGGTGGTGCAATGGTGTACCTGACCGCCTCCATCTTCAGCTGAAAAACTATTTGTATTCGTTTCAGTTCCATTTGGATGACAAAAGTTGGCGGGCATCAGTGCACCTGTACCAGTCTGGTAAGACTCGGTACGCGCACTACAGACAGACTGATGTCCTCTTAGCAGATTCAGGTTGGCACTGCAGCTTCTGTTTTCGCTACATCAGCGACTTTGTTTTCAAGATGAAGGCATACAGTCATGTGGATCGGATTCGGTTTCCATACTATCTGAACCGGCATCGGATTCAGGACGTAATTTGCAAGGGTGCTGATTTGTTTGATATGTTGCCAGAGGAATATACCTTTCAAGAAATAATTGCGAAAATGGGTCCTATTCCAAGTACCTTTTCTGCAGTGCACTTGCCAGCATTTCTGTTGGAGAATAGAGAGAGGTACAAGTATCTTTTGCCTGGGAATTGTAGGAGAGAGAGTGGCTAGGATTAGATTTAGTTTTAGGTTTTTGTACTTTTCTTTCTGTTGATTTTGGCCGGCTTCTAACTTGGATGCGGGAAACTGGGGACTTCCCTGCTGTTTGGCTAGAGAGAGAGTGGTGGGGGAAGCAAAGAGCGGGAGAGTGAGAGAGAGAGAGAGAGATGTGCATAGTGTATCAAGAACTGGGGATTGGTTATTGTTTCCCATTTTGGTGCACTTGGAAGAGGTAAAATTTTTTGTATAACGCCAGTATGTATGTTTGGGAGAATGGTGAATTAGGTTACAAGATTTTACTTTTATGGGAATTAGGGGTTTTAATTTTCACAAATTTTTTTGTTGGTTCTTTTCTTTGACCTTTAATGTGCATATCTTTTCAGACTTGGCTAGATATTTTACTGACAGAAAAGAAATGTTATATTGCCAACTATTTCTCTCTCTCTCTCCTGCTATCTCACGTGCGTATTATTGTTGTATGGTTCGCTATCATCATTCATATATATTATTGTGATGTTCTCAATAAAAATCTGTATGTTTTATATTGTAATATTCTCTATCAATATTTGTAATATATTAAAAAAAACTTTCAGCTAGAACCAAACAGTAGCAAACACAGGAAAAAACAGTAGTGGGAAAATCATGTAATTGTAATAAACTAATAATGCAAAAGAATGCATTATGCTGATACTTTATTATCTTCTGGTAGAAAATTGATGTATAACGTCCTAATTTTGATCAATTTATTTAATGTTCAGTCTGTTCTCCCATGTAAAGCTCCAGCCTAGACATAACATGGCGCCATGATATCTTCTATTGTGGAGCACATGACCTTATTGTTATCTTATTTAATTATTGGGAATCAATTTATTTTGTGGAAATTTTCTCTAGACGCCCCCAAAAACTCCAAATATAAAAATAGGACCTAACAAGCATCAGGGAGATAAGGAGATTGTTCTAACCCTCATCTATTCCAAAAAAAAAAAGGAAAAAAAAAAGAATTAAAATGTAGCCCATACAATCCTACAAGTTCCTTCAGGCTTCAGGCGGCAAGAGCCCGGGTTATTTATATTTTTAGGGATGAACACGATACTATTTATTACTGTGCCTTTTAAATATTGTTCAGGTGCACAAAATCTCATTTGTAAGGAGAGACTTTCAATATTTCATGGCTTCAAGTGAAACATTTTTTTTTTTCTTCCAAGGGGTATTGGAGAAAGAATCCCACATTTTTTTTTCTTGATAAAGTGCCAACATGAACATGCTGTCACATTGTGATTTGTCAACTAGGATAGCCTGTTTCTTGTTGGAACAAAGAATATGTATATATAAATATATATATACACAGTCCTATTTCACGATTTTACGTTTTCGTTCATTAAAAATACTCGGCACTCACAAGATGCCTGCTTTATACATTTTATTGATCCCATCAAAAAGTTCTAAATTGTAAATTTGCAACTGAATTTTTTTCCCGGAACAGATATTTAAAAGATAACACCAAGAGGATGCATTATTCATGTTTCTTTAGTTTTTATGTAATTATGTGGCTTGTTATTTAAAATTGTATTTTTTTTCCCCTCCCTTTTACTTTGATCAGAAACTTAAGCACTAGCTTCAATTTTTGATGCGGAGTGTATGTACGATATTTTATCAATTCATTTACTAGTATTTTTAAGAGCTGTGACCTACTATTTCGATAGCAACTAAATTATGGTGTGCATGATCTTTTGCCTCGTCACACGCTACCAGTGGAATTTGTTTTTTCATATTGGATATCATGAATACAAAAGGACAATTAATACTATTTTTTTGTTTTTTTTTAAACAAAAGAGAAGAAGAATTCGACAATTATGCAAACATTCAACTTCTTCAAGTGTTGATGAATGTTACCGATAAGGGGAGCAAATGCATCTAGATTGGTAAGACGAATCATTATATACATAATACATTTGAAACAACATGCTTCCTAATGTGGATAAGTCCACCAATATCTTATTGGTAGTAATTCGGACGGAAATGAAATATGGGTTTGAACAGTATTCCAGTTTTATAGGAAAAATCTAAACACGGTTATGACTTATAACTTAAATTTCAGAAACAAGTTGATTTCATCAATTTTCATATATAGGGAAATACTGCCAAATTAAAAACAATTTCCATTTAGGAACTTGAGCAAAATCAACTTGAATAGTACATTCATGGATTCTTGTTAGGCAGTCAATTGGGGTCTAGTTCCGTTGAAACCAAAATACTGGTACAACTAAAATCAGGTCAGCTCTAACAGAAAAATAATAATAAAAAAAAAATTATGTAAAACAAGAAAATTGCGCAAGCACACCAAAGCAAAACCCCATCATTAATATTCTTAGCAATCTCGTCAGCAAGTCAAATGTGCAAAGAGGTCCCTCAAAAAGTCAAAATTTTCTTTCATAGAAGTTCATCAGTTCCTCTGCAAGCTAGCGTCTTCTCTAATCGTGTCAAATCTTCAGTGGGTATCAGAAATCAATTTCTGCGAAGCTTCTTACCATAATACCCTAAGATCACATTCATCAGAAAAAGAAAGTCTAAATCTGATAAGGACCATAGAATTAGCAAATTTGTGAAAAAGAAATGGCTAGGAGGGAGAATATTGCACACCCAATAGGTCTAAAGATGTAAAGAATACACATTGCGTGAGGAATATTGAGATGGTAATGGAAACAACTTTGTAAAAGTTATGTCAGCAACATAAAAAATTTGGAATATTTGCAAAATGACCCCATATACCCCTAAGAGGTGCTTGAATGCAATACATCCCAAGAAACATGGAGTGACAATCAGTAGATACATAGCAAATTTGCTGAGGCACCCAACAAAAGGGTGATCTAAGCAAGACGCCCAGGAGTATAAGCCAGTTCAAGAGATTCCGAAAATGTACTTGTAACGGCTGAGTTCTGTGGTGTTAGCAGTTTCAGATTGGCTTTTAAACAGTGAAATCAGTCATCTGACATCTGATGAATCATTGAATTGATATAAGCATTGTTGTTTAAATTTGTGAGATAAGCATTTGGGATAGTCAAAATCTAGAGTCAGACCCATCTGCACCTCCAATTACCAGTGCTTGAATGAGCGGAATTAACAATAATTGCTTAATTGGAGTTCACTAGAGGAAGAAATACATGGTTAGTTTAGTCTATAAACTTGTCATAAACATTATTTAAATTTTTTATTTATAGCTAAAAGGATAAAACCGACTTCCAACATTCAGCAGCGATGTACTACACTGGCAAGAAGGCATTTGATGCGCTTAAGAACAACAAACAATTTACAAAATCCTTGCATATCAAAAGAAGCTGAGGAATTACGAATTGTTCAGGTGACTGGCAGAAATGGATGGTTATAAACTTTTCAAGGAAAATGAAAATACTGAGGAAATATTTTGTTTTCCATAAGAAATTTGATTAGTCCAGAAAATTTAATCAAAGAAAGAAAAACAAAAGAAAATAAAATTCTTGCCACCATGATAAATGCAGTAGATGCACTCATTATTAAAAATATACCCTCCATGCCTCATTTGTCTACAAAAGCAGCCCTTTGAACAAAGAAACTCAAACCAACAAGCCACAAGAAAAAATCCCATCACTTCAACTAACAATGTCTAACTTTTAATTAATGAAAATTGTGCCACTGGAACGTTGCCAGACGGCCCTCAAAAAAATCTAATAATGTCTAACAAAAACAAAACCCAAGATGACAAAACTAAATCCATCAGGTTTCAAGACGAGAAACTTCCAATGCCGGAAATTTCCTACAAATCGACATACCAAAGACCGAAAGTTCCTAACCTACACTCACTGTTCAAGAAAAATTGTGTCCAAGCGACCAGAGAGGTCACTACTCCAGTGCAAAACGAAGAATAAACCACCACTCCTAATACCATAAAGCCGGCGGCTAAAAAGAAGAAGGATGTTGACAGAGAGGCGGCAGAGTTCATTGAGCGCCGTTACCACAATTTGGAGCTTCAAAAGCTTCTATCTATGAAGCCTGCCACCTAATAAAATATGTTAATAAAGCAGGTTGTACTTTATTTGATATGCTGATAGCCACTGCTAGAGGACACTTCTTAGAGATACAGTGAGGGAGCAAAGAAACTGAGCTTTAGGTTATGAATAAGTTTTATAAAACGAGTTCTATATTTATAACATTTAGAAAACATCAAGCTGGGTTGTATTGCATACGAGGAAAGATGGATGCAAGTCTCATTTAAATAACCTCAAAACACTAGCCTTGAGTATGGCAATCGCAATGGACAATATTTCATGATTCATGAACAGTTTACCACTGAACTCATGTTTACCAAAAATAATTGGTTTAGAGGATGTTTGGATACAGAACTGCAAATTAAGGCCATGATCAAAATCCTCTTTTTTTAGCATGGGATTTCATTTCATTGGAGAATTTCTGATCAAAATGAAAGGATTTGGTGTCATTTGGTTGGAATTTTTATGTTATTCGCTCCAACGAAATCCCGAGAAATCAATTGAAACGATACGAAACGAAATGAAATCCCGCGTAAAAAACATTTTGATCAAGGCCTAAGTTTCCTTTGATTATGGATCAAATACCATTGCCTAGTGAAGCAGATTTATCTGAAAATTTGAAACCAAAGCAGTATAGAGATGATAATGGTACTTAGCCCTCAAAAAATAGGGAAAAAGTCCTATTATATGAAATTATGGATACCATGCCAGACTTGTTTAGGCTTCAATCAAGTGAGGTAACCAAACTGGTATGGATAGTTAGAAAGGCTAGACAAGAACAGGTAGCATGTAACTAATTTCCAACCTAACACAAAGGATCCAGTATAACTCCATAAATCTAAAAATTGTTAAAATAACAAAATTATGTACTGAAATTCCTATGCCATAACAAGATGAAACTTCCAAAATCAACTTAATTAAATCTATACAACATTGCAGAAAACACAAGAACCAGACCAGATCCAAAATATTAACATGCCATAAATAATGACTTAAGGGGTAAACTAGTAACCAAGTACCAGGTTTTAGCAAACTCTACAAAAAAATTCAGCATCCCAGCCACAGTTGTGTGAGTGTCATGGCGCTTGATCAGAAAAGCTTGAGCCTCATCATATTATCCTTCCACATTATAAAGCACTTGCCAACAAATGGATGCATTACTTGAGAGAACCTCAAGATGCTCTCGTCCCCCTCCATTAAAGGCATATCCCTGGTGAAGCCGCCATTATCTAAAAATCCAAAGATTGCATTCCCTGGATTTGCCATCTCTTTCTCACCACATTGACAAAAAAGGCGCTGTTTGATCCTCACCTGGTCGGTGTGCCTGGCACATAACTTTACCAATATGCCCGGAAAACTAGCATCTGGCATGTGCCTTCTATCTGCCATATCAGGTAGTACTCGAGGATTAATTAACCTAGCCAAATGTCCAGTACCCTTGATGCAAAATATTGTCTTATTTGTGCTTATAAAAGGGGTGACTGTGTCCTTCAAGTGAGAGTTCATATTTCATAAACTTGTCATAAGAAAAAAATAGTGATTTAAAATAACCTGACATCTAGCATTCAATAAACAATAACCAATAAAGTACAAGGTGGTTCTTACTAGAGTATATATTAATATTCATAATGCCCTTAATGTGCTTTAGAATTACAGATTTGTACAATAATAACAATTAATTTAATAGTAAAAGAAGCTCAGAAATATTTTTTTTTCGGAGACGGGCACGAAGATGGTTAGATCTCTTTTCTTTTCCAAGGAAAATGACAAAATTGAGAATATTTCTTAGTGCGTACAAGGAAATTTAGATTTTAGATGCTCCAAAACAGTTAGGTCAAAAAAGGAATAATAAAGCTTGCAAGATTCTTGTCACAATGATAAAAGCATTTTATTCATATCTTATCATTTTGGAACATATCCCCACCCCCATCACTCTCCCCTGCTTTCCCCGCTATATAAACAGGAGTACGAACAAAGAGCCACAAACCCAAAAGCCTAAGGAACAAAAGAAATTACATTAAAACACCCTCACCCCTTCTCCAAAAAAAAAAATCCTCACAACTATCCATGGCCTACAGAACTCATCGAGCCCGAGTCAAATTCGAAGATAACATACATTTTGTACAGGGAACTTCCTACAAATCAACCTACCAAGGGCCAAGATTTCCAAATCTGCAATCGATGTTCAAGTATAACAACACCCAAAACAATGATACAGCTAAAGAGACCCCACAGGTCATTGCACCTGTGAGTACAAAAGATAAGACCTCTAACCCTAGTCCCACAGAGACAGTTAGTAAAAACAAAGAGGATGTCAACTCAGAGGCAGCAGAGTTCATCAAACGTGGCCACCACAACTTTGAGCTCCAAAAGCTTCTATCCATGAAGGCTGCTTCCTAAAGAAGCAAACTATCAGACTAGCATGTCCTGAGTCTTTTTTATCAGATATACAGTGAGGGTGACTCTAAGTGAGCTTTTGGTCTATAAAATAAGTTTCAGAACATGCCAGACCAATACTATCTTTTGAAAATGCTACTGGGGAGGAAGCAAAGAAACACATCTATACTTTTTTATATAAGAAAGGCTATACTTGTAAGAATAATGGTTGTAAACTTGTATAATAAATAATGTTCCATGTCTTATAGATAAGCAAGAGAAGTTTATTTCTATTGAAGGTTGCTACGTCTGAAATGTGTTTTTCTTTTCTGAACCAAATATTACTGCGATAAAAATAAGCATACAACAACCAGTGTGCCAGATCAGGAAAATAAGACTTAAATATATATAGAAAGAACACAAGTTAAGAAAGAAATTGTTCAGTAAAATATACCATTAACACTACATCAAGCTTATTTAAGTTCAAAAAAGTTATCATAACTGCACTGATTTAGATGATTTTTATATGGTAAGAAGCAACAATTGAAACTTCAACTAGCTATACACACAACAACTCAATTAGCCTATATATACCAGCATACGGTATTAAAAAATAGTTAAAAGTCCTGTTCATTTAAGTACCTGAATATACATTTCTAAAGAGCATAAGATGAGTACCAGAATTAAGCTGTATCTAGCAATACCAAAATAAAATTTGCTCTCTGTGCGGGCACATATGACATTGTTCAGCATTTGAACAGCAAATTTTGATCTTCGGCATGCCTCCCTTCCTTGAAGATACACTTGAACAACTCAAGGTACACATTTGATGCTGCATTTTGCTTCCTCGAAAAAACCTCTAGCAATTTATTTGCATTCTTTAGTCCAAATATTGCCGGGGGCCATGGAAGGAGGGAAACTGTGTCTCTTCATCAATTAAACAGCTGAACTGCCTCATCTATCATTTTAGCCCTCAGCAACTCTTGAATTAAAAATTCAAAGATTGCCTTTCTTAACCATCCTGACAGAAATAACATAGCCCTCACCTCACCAAGATATCCAACAAATCAGCATCTGGCTTGTTTTCACTCTTACCATGTCAGGATACACTTCAGGGCTTTGTCGAACTCACCACATGCACAAATACCAGTTGATCAGGACACTTCCAACTTTTTAAAGCCAGGAGTGCATCCTCTCTCGGACATTTCATCGAGCACCTGCAAGCGTACTCCAATCTCCCGACTTTGCATAGCCAATGCACCAACTGGCAAAAAGTTATGCTATCTGGATAGCATCCATCCTTCTTGATCTCTTTTATCATCTCTTAAGGCATGGTTAGCATCATATACGGATTTGGACGATTAACCAAGTCCAAATCTGGCACAGGACTTCAAGCTATTCATGTCAGTAATGCCATGCTATTTCTCCCTGATGGTTCGATAGGTCCCTCCACCATGAGTTCATAGAAATCTACTGCTTCTTCTTAAGTCAGATAGAAATTTTCACATAGGTGTCAGTTTATAATGGAACCCTTTTTCTTATCTTCACCCATCATTTCCCAGAATTTTTATCAGTAAATTTGTTTGCTTGTGACTTGTAGTACTTATCAGTAGATTCCTTATGGAGTTAAGGAGGTCCCGGAATTGTTGGAGGAATTCTTTCTGGCACAGCATGTTGCATGAGATTGTAAACTGAATTACATGGGGGAGAATCTAAGAAAGAAAGCGCCATCACACACCAATGGCTCTCTGTCGAGCTTCTTCAGCGTGGAAAGGAAAGATTCCCGGTTGAGTGGCCATTTGTGATTGGGAAGGGAGAAATGAAGATGAGATGACGAAGCTTGCACAGTGTTCTCCTTTCTGTACAGTGTGGAGAAGGGAATTTGGAACCGTTTATTTATTTATTTATTGGAACTTGACTTTTTTTTGTTAATTTTTAATATTAGCATGACTCTTTTGTTATATTTACTGACTCATTATTTCTTATAGTTTTGTACTTGCTAATTTATCATATTTAGTTAATGGTAAAGAAAAATCCATTTATCTAATCTCAGGATTTGCAGTGTTATCACTAAAATATGTTTTTTTTTTCCACACAAATATTTTTGTATATATTGTTGTAGTTACATTGAGAATAGCATCCGATCTAATTAACGATACCCAAAACCCAAATGAGCCAAACCACCCTGGCAAATTTGACAGTGAGAGAGCATATGCAAAGAGGAATAATACAAAAGCATATTGAAACGAACAATGTTTTTGTCTTCTTCCAGTCAAACTTAAAAAAATACCAAATTGATTTCAAGCTTCAACAGCAAGCAAGTTGCAATAAGTGGTATAGGACTTTTATCAGCAAGAGGTTTGATGCTAAATAGGAGCACCAAATGCTTTAAATTGACCCAAGAAATTTACCGTACAATATCAATCAACATAACTCACCATATTACGAGATACCTGATAGTAAAAAAATGAATACTTCTTTCACAAAAAAAACTGTGCACTTTGTACCTCCGAATGCGTTTAATAAGGAAACAGAAAAAAAAAAAAAAAACGACTGCTATTTGATTGAATGAAAAACATAAATCAGCAACTTTTAACAGAATTAATATAACTTATTAAAACTTATTGCCTCTTGCTCAAAATTAAAGTACATAATTCTACAGGTACAAGTATTTGCTTGAATATTAATAGCACAGAAAACTGTTTCACTAAATCAAGTAATATTACCCAAAAAACAGTTCAGGTACAAGTATTTGCTTGAATATTAATAGCGCAGAAAAAGAAAAACTGTTTCGCTAAATCAAGTAATATTACCCAAAGAACCATTCAGGCGTTTACATCACAAACAGAACAAAAATGTAGATGTGCTTGGAGCCAAGTACCATTTAAAAACCAACCTAAGCCGCCCTCTCAGCCCTACTGGTACCAAACAATTTTGCTATTTCTCCATCATTGCGTATGTGATAAGGACACTTGAACAGCAAATCTTGAGCCTCACCATACCTCCCTTCCTCAAAAAAGCATTTGAACAACTCAAGGTATACATTTGGAGCTGGGTTTCGATTTTTCGACAGCTCTTTTAGAAGCTGCTTCGCATCCTCCGCTGTCCCAAATTTTGCTATGTGCGCGCCAAATGGCTCCCAGAAAGGAGGGAAGTTGTTGCTCTTCATTGATTTAACTAGACCCAGTGCTTCTTCTATCATTTGAGCCTTCAACAACTCCACAATTATATACTTATAACTTGCTTGCCAGGGCTTCACTCCTGTTTTATCAACCATCTCAACAAACAGAGTATGGGCCGCACCCGGCCTGTTTGATTGGCACATAGCTTTAATAAGTATGTCCAATAAAGCACCATCTGGCAAGATATCTCTCTCAGTCATGTCAGCTAAACACTCGATGGCTTTGTCAACCTCACTGCAAAAGCAATGCCCCTGGATCAACACAGTCCAGGTTTTCAAATCAGGGGTGCAGCCACCCTTGGCAATTTCATCGAGCAACTTGCGGGCATCGTCCAATCTCTTAGCCTTGCATAAACCAAATACCAGCTGGCTATAGGTTATGTTATCAGGTTGATATCCATCAATTTTCATTTTTCCAACTATCTCCTCTGCCTCTTTGAACTGGCCATTACTGGTCAATGATCTGTGGATACCATCATATATGGGTTTGGTTAGAGCATACCCATGAGACTCGTACTTTCTAACAACCCGGTAAACCAAATCCATATCTGGCACAGGACTTAGAGCAATTTGTCTCAGTAAAACCCCACAATCTTGTTGTGCTGGCTTGTAAGGTCCATCCATCATAAGTTCATACAATTCTACAGCATCTTTCATTAACCCTCTTTTCTGGAATTGGCGTAAAACTTTGACATAGGTGTCAATATCCACATCAAAGCCTTTTTGTTTCATCTCCCTGACAAAGCCCCAGAATTTCTCCAACGAATCATCCCGACCCAAAACCCGAGCCATAGCATTGTAGCTAGCGGATCCATGTTCGTACCCAGTTCCCCTATCGTTAACCCAATTGAAAAATGCAAGAGCTTTTAATGGGCTTTTGCGTAATTCTCTAAGTACCAATAGCACCATATCCTCCGACAAAGTAAACTTAGTATTCTCTAATTCCTTACTGAAATCTTCACAAGATAAAACAGCATTTGCAATAGATGTCACCGAATCATTTGCCGAAGCATCCTTGTTCAACTTGTTGTAATACAAACTGAGATTTGAGCATTCTTCAGTTAGCTTCTCTTTCTTAAACTTTCCGAGGATGGTTTGGTAGGTACCTTGATCAATCGAATGGCCAGTTGATTCCATGGATTTGAGGAGGTCCCAGAAATGGGGGAGAGATTCTCTGCAACCCAAGATGCGGAGCATGAGATTGTACACGGACGAGCATGGTGAGAAACCCGAGTGTTGGGTTTTGAGAGAATCGAAGAAAGAGAGCGCCTTTGATGGCGATTTCTGGAGCTTTTTGAGTGTGTAAAGGACGGATTCTTGGGTTGGTGTGGATTGGGAAGCGAGAGGTGAAGTAGAGAAGAGACGAGAGAGGAGGTGGCGGAGTGGTGGAGCGGAGGAACGAAGCATGGCTTTGGCTTCTTCTAGGGTTTAGGGTTTAGAGGAGAGAAAAAGAGGGTTCTGAGCTTCAGAGCTGCAAAGTGGTACTCTATGAAATGACAAAGAAAGATACAATGTTCGTCCCTTGTTCGAACGAATCTGAGCCGTCCGTTTCTATTAATAGATTTTTAATAGATAGCAAGGTGAGCAGAGTGCCAACCTTTGATCCGAACCGTCCGATTTAATCTTGACGATTAAATTTTTTTCGGACCTATCAATCTGGTATAATTCACGGGACACCATTATTGATTGGACGGTTCAGATCACAGGTAAGCACCCTGTTAAGGTGAGCAAAGGATTTCATTCCCCGGCTAGTCGGCTACTAAATACTTCGCCCCTGATTAAAATGATTTTTTTTTTTTCCGTGGGAATTCCATAGAATTTCCATGTTAATTAAAATTTTCTTATCAGAAAAAAAAATTGATTTCCTTTTATCGGAATTTTTATGTTATTAGATCCAACAAATTTTTAAGAAATCAATTCCAATGAAATTCCATGCGTAAGTTATTTTGATCAAAGCCTTCAACGATATTATAGTATCGACTTTTATCATATCCATCCGATTGACTATTTTCAGCAATTAAAATATTTATCGTTGCCAAATTTTGCATCATATATTTTATAGGTAGAATGGGCTGACCAAATAATTAGTTCTCTTAATATTATGAAATGTTATGATTAATTTGATAAAAAAAATGATTCATCACAATAATTTATATTTAAACTCTTTATAATTCCGAGAAAATAATTCTGATCCTAATTATTAAAAAAAATTTGAATATACATAGAAAATTGTTATATATTGTGCATTATTTGAGCATTCCATGCGATTCTGCACTCGGTCTAAGTTATTTGATCACATTAATCTATAATTAAACTATTTATATCGTCTAGAATATAATTCAGAGCTCACTTATAATAAAATATTTAATTATACATCGAAAATATGAATAAAATTAGCAAATAAAGCTCATTCTGAGTAATATTTGAGCATTTTAAGCGATTCTACACTCATTCTAAGTCCTCTGATCACAATATTCTATATTTAAACACATTATATTGTATACAATATAATTGAGAGATTATTTATTTTAAAATATTTAATTATACGTAGAAAATATGCATAAAATGAGAAAATAAAGCATATTCTCAGCAATATTTGAGCATTTTAAGCGATTCTGCACTCATTCTAAATCATTTGATCACAATAATCTATATTTAAACTCATTATGTTGTCTAGAATATGATTCATATCATACATATTATAAAATATTTGACTATTCATAGAAAATTGGCATATATTGTGCAAATAATTATTATTTTGTGCATTATTTGAGCATTTCATGCAATGCTGCACTCAATCTAAGTCAGTTGATCATATTAATCAAAATTTAAACTCTTTATATTGTCTAGAACATAATTCAGAGCTCACTTATTGTAAAATATTTAATTTTACAAAGAAAATGTGCATATAATAAGCATATAAAGCTTATTATGAGCAATATTAGAGCATTTCAAGAAATTGTAGCCTAACTCTATGTTAATTTATCATAATAATCTATATTTATACTCTTTATATTATCTAGAATATAATTCAGAGCTTACCAATTATAAAATATTTGATTATACATAGAAAATATGCATATAATGTGCAAATAAAGCTTACTCAGAGCAATATTTGAAAACTTCAAGGGATAGTGGTCACATTAAGTTGTTTGATCACAATAATCAATATTAAAGCTCTTTATATGGCCTACAATTTAATTCAGATCTTACTTAATAAAAAATATTGAATTATACATAGAAAATATGCATATATTAATAATCTCTATTTAAACTCCTTATATTGTCTAGTATCTTCAGATCTTACTAATTCTAATATATTTGATTATACATAGAAATTATGCATATATTGTGCAAATAACGCATGTTCTGTGCAGTAATTAAGCATTTCAAGCGATTCTGAACTCATTCTAAGTCATTCCATAACATTAGCCTATATTTAAACTATTTACATTGTCTAGAATGTAATTCAGAGCTTATTTATTATAAAATATTTAGTTATACATAGAAAATATACATAAAATTAGCAAATAAAGCTAATTCTGAGCAATATTTGAACATTTTAAACGATTCTGCAATTATTCTTAATCATTTCACCACAGTAATCTATATTTAAACTCTTTATATTGTCTAGAATATGATTCTGATCCTACTTATTAAAATAAAAATGAATATACATAGAAAACTGTCATATATTGTGCAAATAATGCTTATCCTGTGCAATATTTGAGAATTTCAAGCGATTATGCTCTCATTCTACGTCATTGATCACATTAATCTATATTTAAGCCCTATATATTGTATAGAATATTATCCAGAGCTTATTTATTATAAAATATTTAATTATACAGAGAAAATATGAATATAACGAGCAAATAAAGATTATTCTAAGAATTACTTGAGCATTTCAAGCGTGTCTGCACTCATTTCAAGTCATTTTCTCACATTAATCTGTATTTAAACTGTATATATTGTGTAAAATATAATTCAGAGCTCACTTATTATATAATAAATAATTATACTAAGAAACTATGCAAATAAATCTCATTATTCGCCATATTTGAGCATTTTAAGTGATTCTACACTCATTCTAAGTCATCTGAATACAATAATCTATATTTAAACACTTTATATTGTCTAAAATATAATTTAGAGCTTATTTATTAGAAAATATTGAATTATTCATAGAAAATATGCATACAATGAACAAATAGTGTAGTATTCTGTCCAAAATGTCGTCTAGCGGGTCGCCACCGCTGGGACACTGAATCTGGACAGAACAGTCTGATCATTGCACCCTTTGGTTCTGATCCACTGTATGCGCCCTCTGAGTGATTAGAAACCTATATTAAGCCCTGTTATGATGGAGTACAGAAGGCTTAACTCATTCTTTCAGTTCTACTATTGAATAGTGAGCAAGAGTGAAAGGAATATAAGGAGAGAGGAGGAAACGGGTCAGGGCCGTCGTTCCCCGAGTTCACCATCGAGTCACGGGACGTTACAACGGTTCTGTAGTGCCTTCTCGCTAAGGAGTCTTTGCAGGTTGCAGAAGAAGAGAAGGAGACGCATGTCTTGCGGATTAAGGTTCATCCACTCAACGCTCGATTTCGATCAGCGATGGCTAGAGGTAATCTAAGATTCTGGTTATTTCCGCATTCTAGAATCATTAAAGCACTTACAGTTGGTATCAGAGCCTGCTACGCCTCTGCTTGCCTTGATTGAAGTCGAATTTTGTATAAAAATTCGAGATGTAAGTGTTGAGTGGATTGAGTTTGTCTGGCAGAATTGATAGTCTGATTTTGTGGAGCGATATCTCAAGATCCGCTTATCCGATTTGCGTGAGGTTTTCGGAGATGGAAAGGTCTCTGAGTGTACTTTCCATAGAGACTAAGATCTTGAAAATCAAGCGGGTATAACGGGAGATAATCAAGTCGCAACCAGAAGAGGTCAGGCAGTCAGGGTTCTGGAATTTCTGACCTTTCAGTAGTACGGGTCATTTTTCTCTCAATTGGTAATTGGGTTTTGTATGAAATTTTACTGGGATGTAGATATTTCATATATCTTTCCATAGAGTATAAATTTTCGAAATTCCAATAAAGTATGAGAGAGATATGTTGTCTACATGAGGTCAGGCTGACAGTTTGTCGGATTTCGTCTGGGATAGTCTGTCTTTCGAGGGCTATATCTTTTGATATGTAAATTTGTTTTTGATGAAACTTGTGTCATTTGAAAGATCTTTGAATCTAGTTTCTATAATGACCAAGAACACAGAAAACAAATAAGTATAGAGAAAATTATTGTCAGTTTACCAGAAAGTGTTCAGGCTGTCAGAAAGTTTCTGGATGAACTTTGGACGCACCCTTTCGTGTGGGGCGACCCATTTAGAGTTGGAACGACCCGTTCCAACAGAGTTTGGTCCAGAAATGAATTTTAAGATGAAAATTAAGGTATAATCAGACATATTATGGTTCTCTATTATTAGTTAGGCGTTGTAGATTACTTAATTATTATGGAAATCTATAGGATAGTCACAATTTGTCAAAATACTGAATTTGTATAAAGATGGTTGGCATTTTTTGTTGGAGATTGGTTAGTCAATATTGATATGCTTGAATATACTATAGTAGTAAAGTTTGATGCAGTCCACAGACCATCATACTATCGGGTACTCTATTAGTATTAGCACTACAAGTATTGTATTGATTAAACAAACTTGAATAACAATAGATGTGGTATACTAATACGCAAATTGTATTTGTAAAAGATACGACAAGTAATTATGCATATGGTAATTATTCAAATATAGATAATTATAATAAGATAATCTATATTCTGGTTAAGTCTTTGAATGCAGACATTTTAAACGGACCGCTTGAGTCTTTAACGGGCCGCTAAGTAATATGTTTGCATTAAGATTTGTTTCGTTTAGATCATTCGGTTAGTGTTTAAACGTATCTGTCGGTAACAGTGAAGGAAATAGACAATTATCTATTGAAATGAATGGTTACATATGGATTCATTTGTTGAAACCCATAGTATGTTCATGATGGATTGTTGTGTGTCTAGGCGAACCGCTTAAAGGTTTAATGGGCCGCTGAAGTATCAAGCGAACCACTTGTGGTTTTAGCGGACCTCTACAACTGGTGATAGATAACAAAGTTATATGTCTTGTGATTAATATATGATAATTGATTGAAGTGTAGCCACAGCAGCTTCAATTATATTAAGGTATATATATTATATAGTGTATCTATAAATCACATTAGGAAGAAATGACATAGCTTGTGTCTAGTGATGAATATATATATTAATATATTAAGGAGTAGCCACAGCATCCTTAGTTGGATTAAAGTTATGTATATATAAAGTTTATAAAATCACATTTGGATTAAACAAACACAAAATTGTGATAGATTAAGTTGACGAAGTTAGTATCGTCCCACAGGACTATTGACTTAGTTAACTTAATATATTAGGATATAATGGTTAATTATGAATACTTAATTTGCCCACAGGGATTAATGATAGGAATATAATTAACTAGTTATATCATATGGAGAATCAAAACATAGTATTTAGTCCATAGGAAATACTGTGTAGGAAATTGATTCATAAAGTTGTAATGTTTAATTACATAAAGAGTTATAGCATGATATTTAGCCCACAGGTAGTATTATGTAGGAATTAACTCATAAGGATACATCACTTAGTTTACATTGGTAAATTAAGTATAAAGTTAAATCTCAATATAAAGTATAAGCACGTATCAGTTTTACTTTCATAAGGATAGCGGATTCCCCATTAGAAATGATAAGTATTAGTGTTTCTGAGTTAAGGATAATAGTTATAAGTTCTAGAAGTATATTGTTCCTACATTAAAGTTGTAAGAATATTAAATTTATCAACTAGTAGGATCCACTTTTGAGGTTGAACTTATGAACATAAGTTATAATGAACAGTGGGAGCAGTTTAACTGCTTATGTTTCATGTTTATAAAGAATAAGTTCTTTCAATGTATAGTGATTTGGTTGATATGCATATATTAATGTAAAGTTCTTACATAAGACATTAGATGAGTAGTTGGCCTCTTAGGTTAAGGCAAATGTTATAATACTCATCATAAAGTTTATTTTTTAGGCTTATTACCATTATAGGTGTGTGAGAGCATATAATGAAAATGAGAAATATAGTTGTTCAACTAAAGGGTCTATATAGTATTTCTAAGTCATTAATTACTTGTATATTTCATTTTTGAACACTTGTCCAGATTAATATGGTCTTGATAAGATTTCCTATAAGGTTGTAACACATATAGGGATAAATGATCAATCAGGTGTTTTGATCATGTGTGTTAAAAGGAGAATAGGCATATTATGGATAAAGTTCATAGTGTTCATATGGTTGAGATATGATTAACAAGTATGAAAAATGACTAGCATGCATCAAGCGCAAAGCATGCATTTATCTCTAACTGATGATTACTCACAATATATATGTATCTCTACATACCTTTTAAGGTTTTCAAGGTGGAAATATATAAACAATGCGGTAAGCAAATAAAGATTGTGAAGTAAGATAAAGGTAAAGAGATTAGAAATATTACTAGGATATGAATCTAGAAATATTAAATTCTAGAGAATGTTCAGATTAGTGGGAGTTGTCACTTTAAGATCATACGGTAATTCCCTCTAATATATAATTGGATGTTATTCATAAGGATCGCTGAATATTGATAATTCAATTATTGACATTCATTAACCGGCATATAGAATAAGAATAGATCAAGTTGAACTTTATAATTCAACATTAAGGCGATCTAATAAAGGATAAAGTCGGTTATTTCTAGTAGTAATATGTAGTTTGTCTACGAGACTATTATAAAGACATTAGCGTTGAACATTATCCTGTTACATTTTCAAGATAATAAATTGCAGTGAGTCCATATTATGGTATAATGCCAAGTAAGATCAGTTAGAATCAATGGTGTGTAATGAAGTCTGAAATTTGATCAAGTCACTTATGGTTTAAACCTATTGGTTGTAAAGGATTTGTTAAAACCAAAGGGATTCATAAATTGACATAAAGTAATACAAATTAGACTCGTCACCAAAAGATTCATTTAAGAGAAGTAGTGAATCACATGAAAGTTTTCTCTCATGTATTAAAGAAATATTCACTCTGTGTGGTTATAGCATTAGTAACTCATTATGTTTTCGAGTTACATCAGATGGATATAAAATGTTACAATTCTTAATGGTAATCTAAAGAAGGAGGTTATTTAAATAACCATCAAGTTTATTCTTTAGATGTAATAAGTATTTAGTTAACAAGTTAAAGTGTTCTATGTAAGATTTAGAACAAGTATTTCACTAATGGTATTAGTTTCATGAGGTTATTTGTTCATACAGTTTCGAAGAAATACATTATGAACTAGTACACATACCAGGAGATTAGTGGGAGTTGATTTTGTTTACTTGTTTTATATATAGATAATGTTCTACTTGTGACTAATGATAAAAGATAGTCATATGAAGTGAATAATTTCTTTCTAAAATATTGATATTAAGGATATGGGGTGAAGTCTTGTTTATGACAGGCATAAAGACCCATGTAGATAGTAATCAAGATATTCTTGATTTATCTCAACAAGCATATATCAATGGGTATTAGAAAGATTCTAGATAGAAAGATATTCACCGAGTCCGGTACCTATTAAGATAGGTTATAGATTCAGTCTGAATCGATATCCTCAGTATAACTCAGAAAAGGGAACAAATAGTAACTATTTTTAAGTATTTAGGCAGTTTGAAAGCATAAAGTATAGTTAAGTTTGTGCACAAGAACTGACATAGCTTTTGCCATTTGAATATTTGGACTGATATCATAGTAATCAGGGAAAGACCATGGTTAAATTGCTAAGAAAGTAATGATATATCTTTAAGGTACTAAAGATAATGTGCTTATGTCTCAATAGACTAATAAGTTGAATGTATTTTGGTACATAAACTGGTTGTGTCGATTCCAGTAAATCGAATTCAGGATACATGTTAGCCAGTGAAATTGTGTTATCAAGAAGTGTCTAATTGACATTGGTCATTACTTCAACATAAAGTATAGTTTGTTGTATGTTTTGAGATTACCTTCGATGGTGGTAGAAGAGTTTTATAGTGAGGCTTAGAGTCATGGATTCTAAATCTAGGCCATTAAGGATATTCTGTGTGATAATTCTGTTGTAGTCTTTCTAGTAAAAATAAAAATAATAAAGGTAAAGTCGAGGTTAATATATCGACGTTAAGTATTTGACTGAGAAAGAGCATATCAAGAAGAATTAAGTGGTCATTAAGTGTATTCATACAGAATGAAGCTGACTGATTCTTTGAATAAATACTGCAGCTAAAGGAATTCAAAGATCATGTAGTGGGTATATATAGGAATTGATCCTATGAAAAATATTAATCGTACGATTGTATATAATCTCTTCATAAAAGTATAGATGTTTTTTCTTGGTTGATTGCGCGCATATATGGAATATATATTTGATCATAAGGTTGAGAATTACATCATAAAGACTGACTTGGAGTAAACGTCGGGTTTATTCATAAAGGTTGTATTCTAATCACATAAAGGCTAAATTGATAGTTATATAGTACATTGTGATTATGGAAAGTAATATTCGCATTTATTAGTTGCTTTTAGCACTAATAACGATAATGATGACTTACTGCCTTAGTTCATGTATTATGTCTCGATCATTTGGCATAAGGAAAACAGAGGGGATTGTGCATACAAAGGATGCAAGCTCAAGTGGGAGAATGTAGTATTCTGTCCAAAATGTCGTCTAGCGGGTCGCCACCGCTGGGACACTGAATCTGGACAGAACAGTCTGATCATTGCACCCTTTGGTTCTGATCCACTGTATGCGCCCTCTGAGTGATTAGAAACCTATATTAAGCCCTGTTATGATGGAGTACAGAAGGCTTAACTCATTCTTTCAGTTCTACTATTGAATAGTGAGCAAGAGTGAAAGGAATATAAGGAGAGAGGAGGAAACGGGTCAGGGCCGTCGTTCCCCGAGTTCACCATCGAGTCACGGGACGTTACAACGGTTCTGTAGTGCCTTCTCGCTAAGGAGTCTTTGCAGGTTGCAGAAGAAGAGAAGGAGACGCATGTCTTGCGGATTAAGGTTCATCCACTCAACGCTCGATTTCGATCAGCGATGGCTAGAGGTAATCTAAGATTCTGGTTATTTCCGCATTCTAGAATCATTAAAGCACTTACAAATAGAGCATAGTCCGAGCAATATTTGAGCATTTTAATCCATTCTGCACTCATTCTAAGTCATTTGATCACAATAATCTATATCTAAGCTCTTTATATTGTCTGAATACTAATTCAGATCTTACTTATTGTGATGTATTTGATTATACATAGAAATTATGCATATATTGTGCAAGTAATGCATATTCTGGGCAGTAATTAAGCATTTCGAGCGATTCTGAACTCAATCTAAGTCATTTCATCACATTAGTCTATATTTAAACTATCTATATTATCTAGAATATAATTCAGAGCTCTTTTATTATAAAATATTTAGTTATACATAGAAAATATACAAAAAATAAGCAACAAAGCTTATTCGGAGCAATATTTTAGCATTTTAAGCGATTCTGCAATTATTCTAAGTCATTTCTCCACAGTAATATACATTTAAACTCTTTATATTGTCTACAATATGATTCTGATCCTACTTATTAAAATAAAAAATGAATATACATAGAAAACTTTCATATATTGTGCAAATAATGCTTATCCTGTGCAATATTTGAGAATTTCAAGCGATTATGCTCTCATTCTAAGTCTGATCACATTAATCTATATTTAAGCTCTATATATTGTATAGAATATAATTCAGAGCTTATTTACTACAAAATATTTAGTTATACATAGAAAATATACATAAAATAAGCAATAAAGCTTATTCTAAACAATATTTGAGCATTTTAAGAGATTCTGCAATTAATCTAACTCATTTCACCACAGTATTCTACATTTAAACTCTTTAAATTGTCTACAATATGATTCTGATCCTACTTGTTAAAATAAAAATGAGTATACGTAGAAAATTGTCATATATTCTACAAATGATGTTTCGGATCCTGTGCAACATTTGAGCATTTCATGCGATTCTGCTCTCATTCTTAGTCATTTCATGACATTTATGTAGATTTAAACTCTATATATTGTCTATAATATATTTATTATAAAATATTTAATTATAAAGAGAAAATATGGATAAAATTGGCAAATAACGCATATTCTGAGCAATATTTGTGCATTTTAAGCGATTCTACACTCTTCCTAAGTAATCTGATCACAATAATTTATATTTAAACTCTATATAGTGTCTACAATATAATACAGAGCATATTTATTATAAATTATTTAATTATACATAGAAAATATGATTAAAATGAGCAAATAAAGCATATTCTGAGCAATATTTGAGCATTTCAAGCGATTGTACACTCATTTGATCACAATAATCTATATTTAAGCTCTTTATATGGTCCAAAAACTAATTCAGATCTTACTTATTGTAATATATTTGATTATACATAGAAAATATGCATTAAGCAATAAAGCTTATTCTGAGCAATATTTGATCATTTTAGGCGATTCTGCAATTATTCTAAGTTATTTCACCGCAGTAATCTATATTTAAACTCTTTATATTGTCTAGAATATGATTCTGATCCTACTCATAAAGTAAAAATGAATATATATAGTAAATTGTCATATATTGTGCAAATTATGCATATCCAGTGCAATATTTCAGCATTTCATGCGATTCTGCTCTCATTCTTATTCATTTGATGACATTAATATATTGTCTATAATATAAATCATAGCTTATTTATTATAAAATATTTAAGAAAATATGCATAAAAGTTGCAAATAAAGCATATTCTGAGCAAAATTTGTGCTTTTTAAGCAATTCTACACTCATTCTAAGTCCTCTGAACAAAATAATCTATATTTAAACACTTTATATTGTCTGCAACATAATTCAGAGCTTATTTATTATAAAACATTTAATTATTCTTAGAAAATATGCATGCAATGAGAAAATAGAACATTATTCTGAGCAATATTTGAGCATTTTAATCCATTCTGCACTCATTCTAAGTCATTTGATCACAATACTAATTCAAATCTTACTTATTGTCATGTATTTGATTATACCTAGACATTATGCATATATTGTGCAAATAATGCCTATTCTGCTCAGTAATCGAGCATTTCTAGCGATTCTGAACTCAATCTAGGTCATTTCATCACATTAGTCTATATTAAACAATTTACATTATCTAGAATATAATTTAGAGCTTATTTGTTATAAAATATTTAGTTATACATAGAAAATATACATAAAATAAACAATAAAGTTTATTCTGTGCAAAATTTGAGCATTTTAAGGGATTCTGCAATTAATCTAAGTCATTTCACCACAGTAATCTACATTTAAACTCTTTATATTGTCTACAATATGATTCCAATCCTACTTATTAAAATAAAAATGAATATACGTAGAATATTGTCATATATTGTGCAAATGATGCTTATCATGTGCAATATTTGAGCATTTCAAGCGATTCTGCTCTCATTCTTAGTCATTTCATGACATTTTTCAATATTTAAACTCCATATATTTTCTATAATATAAATCAGAGCTTCTTTATTATAAAATATTTAATTATACAGAGAAAATATGCATAAAATTTGCAAATAACGCCTATTCGGGGCAAAATTTGTGCATTCTAACCGATTCTGCACTCTTTCCATGTCATCTGATCACAATAATTTATATTTAAACTCTTTATAGTGTCTACGATATAATACAGAGCATATTTATTATAAAATATTTAATTTTACATAGAAAATATGCTTAAAATGAGCAAATAAAGCATGTTCTGAGCAATATTTGAGCATTTTAAGCGATTCTACAAAATATTTAGTTATAGATAGAAAACATGAATTAGGCACTAAAGCTTATTCTGAGCAATATTTCATCATTTTAAGCGATTCTGCAATTATTCTGAGTTATTTCACAACAGTAATCTATATATAGACTCTTTATATTATCTGGAATATGATTCTGATCCTACTCATTATTATAATAAAAATGAATATATACATAGTAAATTGTCATATATTGTGCAAATTATGCATATCCAGTGCAATATTTCAGCATTTCAAGCGATTCTGCTCTCATTCTTAGTCATTTGATGACATTAATCAATATTTAAACTATATATATTGTCTATAATATAAATCATAGCTTATTTATTATAAAATATTTAATTATACAGAGAAAATATGCATAAAAGTTGCAAATAAAGCATATTCTGAGAAAAATTTGTGCTTTTTAACAATTCCACACTCATTCTAAGTCCTCTGAACAAAATAATCTATATTTAAACACTTAATATTGTCTACAACATAATTCAGAACTTATTTATTATAAAACATTTAATTATTCTTATAAAATATGCATACAATGAGAAAATTGAACATTATTCTGAGCAATATTTAAGCATTTTAATCCATTCTGCACTCATTCTAAGTCATTTGATCACAATAATCTATATTTAAATTCTTTATATTGTCTAAACACTAATTCAGATTTTACTTATTGTAATTTATTTGATTATACATAGAAATTATGCATATATAGTGCAAATAATGCCTATTCTGCTCAGTAATCGAGCATTTCAAGCGATTCTGAACTCAATCTAGGTCATTTCATCACATTAGTCATATTAAACAATTTACATTATCTAGAATATAATTTAGAGCTTTTTTGTTATAAAATATTTAGTTATACATAGAAAATATACATAAAATAAGCAATAAAGCTAATTCTGTGCAAAATTTGAGCATTTTAAGCGATTCTACAATTAATCTAAGTCATTTCACCACAGTAATCTACATTTAAACTCTTTATATTGTCTACAATATGATTCTAATCCTACTAATTAAAATAAAAATGATTATACGTAGAAAATTGTCATATATTGCTCAAATGATATCCTGTACAATATTTGAGCATTTCAAGCGATTCTGCTCTCATTCTTAGTCATTTCATACATTTATCTATATTTAAACTCTATATATTGTCTATAATATAAATCAGAGCTTATTTATTATAAAATATTTAATTATACAGAGAAAATATGCATAAAATTTTCAAATAACGCATATTCTGAGCAGTATTTGTGCATTCTAACCGATTCTGCACTCTTTCTAAGTCATCTGATCAAAATAATTTATATTTAAACTCTTTATAGTGTCTACGATATAAAACGAGCATATTTATTATAAAATATTTAATTTTACGTAGAAAATATGCTTAAAATGAGCAAATAAAGCATGTTCTGAGCAATATTTGAGCATTTTAAGCGATTCTACACTCATTCTGTGTCATCTGAACACAATATTCTATATTTAAACACTTTATATTGTCTACAATATAATTTAGAGCTTATTTATTACAAAATATTTAATTTTCCATAGAAAATATGCATACAATGAGCAAATAGAGTATTTTCTGAGAAATATTTGGGAATTTTAAGTGATTTAGCACTTAATCTAAGTCATTTGATCACAATAATCTATATTAAAGCTCATTATATTGTCTAAAAACTAATTCAGATCTTACTTTTTGTAATATATTTGATTATACATAGAAATTATGCATATATTGTGCAAATAATGCTTATTCTTTTTAGTAATTGAGTATGTCAAAGCGATTCTGAACTCAATCTTAGTCATTTCTTCATATTAGTCAATATTTAAACTATTTTTATTATCTTGAATATAATTATGAGCTTATTTATTATAACATGTTTAGTTATACATAGAAAATATACATATTATAAGCAACCATGCTTATTCTGGGCAATATTTGAGCATTTTAAGCGATTCTGCAATTATTCTAAGTCAATTCAACACAGGAATTTATATTTAAACTCTTTATATTGTCTAAAAAAATGATTCAGATCCTACTTATTAAAATTAAAAAGGATATACATAGAAAATTGTCATATCTTCTGCAAATGATGCTTATCCTGAGCAATATTCGAGCATTTCATGCGAATCTGCACTCATTCTTAGTCATTTGATGACATTAATCTATATTTAAACTCTATAAATTCTCTAGAATATAAATCATAGCTTATTTATTATAAAATATTTAATAATACAGAGAAAATATGCATAAAATTTAAAATTTGCTAATAAATCATATTCTGAGCTTATTTCATTGTATAGAATATAATTCAGAGCATATTTATTATAAAATGTTTATTTACACAGAGAAAATATGCATATAATGAGCAAATAAATCTTATTCTAAGCATTATTTGAGCATTTCAAGCGTGTCTTCTTTCATTTCAAGTCGTTTGATCACATTAATATGTATTTAAACTTTATATATTTTGTAAAATATAATTCAGAGCTCACTTATTATATAATATATAATTATACTAAGAAAATATGCATAAAATTAGCAAATAAATCTCATTCTGCGCCATATTTGAACATTTTAAGTGATTCTACAATCATTCTAAGTCATCTGAATACAATAATCTATATTTAAACACTTCATATGGTCTACAATATAATTCAGAGCTTATTTTCTGTAAAATATTTAATTATTCATAGAAAATATGCATACAATGAACAAATAGAGCATAGTCCGATCAATATTTGAGCATTTTAAGCGATTCTGCACTCATTCTAAATTATTTGATCACAATGATCTATATTTAAACTCTTTATATTGTCGAAAAACTAATTCAGATTTTACTTATTGTAATAAATTTGATTATACATATATATATTATGCATATATTGTGCGAATAATACTTATTCTGTTCAGTAATTGAGCATTTTAAGCGATTCTGAACTCAATCTAAGTCACTTCATCACATTAGTCTATATTTAAACTATTTATATTGTATAGAATATAATTAAGAGATTATTTACTAAAAAATATTTAGTTATAGATAGAAAACATGAATTAGGAACTAAAGCTTATTCTGAGCAATATTTCATCATTTTAAGCGATTCTGCAATTATTCTGAGTTATTTCACAACAGTAATCTATATTTAGACTCTTTATATTATCTGGAATATGATTCTGATCCTACTTATTATATAAAAATGAATATATACATAGCGAATTGTCATATATTGTGCAAATTATGCATATCCAGTGCAATAATTCAGCATTTCAAGTGATTCAGCTCTCATTCTTAGTCATAAGTTCACATTAATCAATATTTAATCTCTATATATCGTTTCGAATATAAATCAGAGCTTATTTATTATAAAATATTTGATTATACAGAGAAAATTTGCATAAAAGTTACAAATAAAGCATATTCTGAGCAATATTTGTGCTTTTTAAGCAATTCTACACTCATTGTAAGTCCTGTGAACAAAATAATCTATATTTAAACACTTTATATTGTCTGAAATATAATTCAGTGCTTATTTTTTATAAAACATTTAATTATTCGTAGAAAATATGCATACAATGCGATACTAGAGCATATTCTGAGCAATATTTGTGCATTCTAACCGATTCTGCACTCTTTCTAAGTTATCTGATCACAATAATTTATATTTAAACTCTTTATAGTGTCTACGATATAATTCAGAGCATATTTATTATAAAATATTTAATTTAACATTGAAAATATGCTTAAAATGAGCAAATAAAGCATATTCTGATCAATATTTGAGCATTTTAAGCGATTCTACACTCATTCTGTGTCATCTGAGCACAATATTATATATTTAAACACTTTATATTGTCTAAAATATAATTTAGAGCTTCATTATTACAAAATATTTAATTTTCCATAGAAAAATGCATACAATGCTCAAATAGAGTATTTTCTGAGGAATATTTGGGAATTTTAAGCGATTTAGCACTCATTCTAAATCATTTGATCACAAGAATCTATATTTAAGCTCTTTATATCGTCGAAAAACTAATTCAGATCTTACTTATTGTAATAAATTTGATTATACATATATATTATGCATATATTATTCGAATAATGCTTATTCTGTTCAGTAATTGAGCATTTCAAGCGATTCTGAACTCAATCTAAGTCACTTCATCACATTAGTCTATATTTAAACTATTTATATTGTATAGAATATAATTAAGAGCTTATTTACTACAAAATATTTAGTTATAGATAGAAAATATGAATTGCTTATTCTGAGCAATATTTGATCATTGTAAGCGATTCTGCAATTATTCTGAGTCATTTCACAACAGTAATCTATATTTAAACTCTTTATATTATCTAGAATATGATTCTGATCCTACTCATTAAAATAAAAATGAATATACAAAGGAAATTGTCATATATTGTGCAAATGATGTATATCCTGCGCAATATTTCAGCATTTCAAGCGATTCTGCTCTCATTCTTAGTCATTTGTTGACATTAATCAATATTTAATCTCTATATATCGTCTCGAATATAAATCAGAGCTTATTTATTATAAAATATGCATAAAAGTTACAAATAAAGCATATTCTGAGCAATATTTGTGTTTTTTAAGCAATTCTACACTCATTGTAAGTCCTGTGAACAAAATAATCTATATTTAAACACTTTATATTGTCTGCAATATAATTCAGAGCTTATTTTTTATAAAACATTTAATTATTCGTAGAAAATATGCATACAATGCGAAACTAGAGCATATTCTGAGCAATATTTGAGCATTTTAATCCATTCTGCACTCATTCTAAGTCATTTGATCACAATAATCTATATTTAAGCTTTTTATATTGTCTAAATACTAATTCAGGTATTACTTATTGTAATTTATTTGATTATACATAGAAATTATGCATATATTGTGCAAATAATGCCTATTCTGCTCAGTAATCGAGAATTTCAAGCGATCCTGCACTCAATCTAAGTCATTTCTTCACATTAGTCTATATTTAAACAATTTATAATATCTAGGATATAATTCAGAGCTTATTTGTTATAAAATATTTAGTTATACAAAAAAATATACAAAAAATAAGCAATAAAGCTTATTCTGTGCAAAATTTGAGCATTTTAAGCGATTCTGCAATTAATCTAAGTCATTTCACCACAGTATTCTACATTTAAACTCTTTATATTGTCTAAAATATGATTCTGATCCTACTTATTAAAATAAAAAAGAATATACATAGAAAATTGTCATATATTCTGCAAATGATGCTTATACTGTGCAATATTTGAGCATTTCATGCGATTCTTCTCTTATTTAGTCATTTGATGACATTATTCTTCTCTTATTTAGTCAGAGATTATTTATTATATAATATTTAATTATTCATAGAAAATATGCATACAATGAACAAATAGAGCATAGTCCGAGTAATATTTGAGCATTTTAAGCGATTCTGCATTCATTCTAAATCATTTGATCACAATAATCTATATTTAAGCTCTTTATATTGTCGAAAAATTAATTCAGATCTTACTGATTGTAATATATTTGATTATACATATAAATTATGCATATATTGTGCAAATAATGCTTATTCTGTTTGGTAATTGAGCAGTTCAAGCGATTCTGAACTCAATCTACGTCATTTCATCACATTAGTCTGTATTGAAACTATTTATGTTGTATAGAACATAATTCAGAGCTTATTTACTACAAAAATATACATAGAAAATATGCATTAAGCAATAAATCTTATTCTGAGCAATATTTGAGCATTTTAAGCGATTCTGCAATTATTCTAATTCATTTCACCACAGTAATCTACATTTAAACTATTTATATTGTTTACAATATGATTCTGATCCTACTTTTTAAAATAAAAATGAATATACGTAGAAAATTGTCATAAATTGTGCAAATGATGATTATCCTGTGCAATATTTGAGCATTTCAAGCGATTCTGCTCTCATTCTTTGTCATTTCATGACATTAATCTTTATTTAACTCTATATATTGTCTATAATATAATTCAGAGCGTATTTATTATAAAATATTTAATTATGCAGAGAAATATATGCATAAAATTTGCAAATAACGCATATTCTAAGCAATATTTGTGCAGTTTAAGCGATTCTACACTCTTTCTAAGTCATCTGATCACAATAATTTATATTTAAACTCTTTGTAGTGTCTACAATATAATACAGAGCATAGTTATTTTAAAATATTTAATTATACGTAGAAAATATGCATAAAATGAGCTAATATTTTAAAATATTCTAAGCAATATTTGAGCATTTTAAGCGATTCTACACTCATTCTAAGTCATCTGAATACAATATTCTTTATTTAAACACTTTATATTGTCTATAATTTAATTGAGTATTTATTTATTACAAAATATTTAATTATTCATAGAAAATATTCATAAAATGTGCAAATAGAGTATTTTCCGTGGGGTATTTGTGAATTTTAAGCGATTCTGCACTCATTCTAAGTTGTTTGATCACAATAATATATATTTAAGCTCATTATATTGTCTAGAACTAATTCAGATATTTCTTATTGTAATATATTTGATTATACATGGAAATTATGCATATATTGTGGTTGTGCAAATAATGCTTATTCTTTTCAGTAATTGAGCATTTCAAGTGATTCTGAACTCAATCTAAGTCATTTCATCACATTAGTCTTTATTTAAACTATTTATATTATCTAGAATATATTGTGAGAGCTTATTTATTATAAAATATTTAGTTATACATAGAAAATATACATAAAATATGGAAAAAACTTATTCTGTGCAATATTTGATCATTTTAAGAGATTCTGCATTTAATCTAAGTCATTTCACAACAGTATTCTACATTTAAACTCTATATATTGTCTAGAATATAAATCAGAGCTTATTTATTATAAAATATTTAACTATACGGAGAAAATATGCATAAAAGTTGCAAATAAAGCATATTATGAGCAATATTTGTGCATTTTAAGCAATTCTACACTCATTCTAAGTCCTCTGAACAAAATAATCTATATTTAAACACTTTATATTGTCTGCAATATAATTCAGAGCTTATTTATTATAAAACATTTAATTATTCATAGAAAATAATCAAAATATGCATACAATGAGAAAATAGATCATATTTGAGCAATATTTGAGCATTTTAATCCATTCTGCACTCATTCTAAGTCATTTAATCACAATTATATATATTTAAGCTCTTTATATTGTTTAAATACTAATTCAAATCTTACTTATTGTAATATATTTGATTATACATAGAAATTATGCATATAGTGTGCAAATAATGCCTATTCTGATTAGTAATTGAGCATTTAAAGCGATTCTGAACTCAATCTAATTCATTTCGTCACATTTGTCTATATTTAAACTATATTTATTATCTAGAATATAATTAAGAGCTTATTTATTATAAAATATTTAGTTATACATAGAAATATACAAATTATAAGCAATAATGCTGTTGGAATAAACAATTAACTCTCGATTTGTCGATTTGCAAAATAAACTAGTTTCTACTAATGTTTTCTTTTCTCAAGTGCCTCTCTAGTTAAAATCTCAAGAATACAAGTTATGGAAGTTTGTGAAGGGCTAGAAGACTTAGTTTAAGTCTTAGAAAGTCATAGATTTGCCTTTTTGTAAGCTCGAAAACGAATCTCAATCACTTTGCTCAACTTCTGGTATTTTTCTGTATCAAACGTTATATAACGCTCTGTAGCATTACATAACATTTCTGTTCGTAAAATCCTAATCAAAACTGTGTTTTCTGCTCTCAAACGTTACTCAACGTTTATGTAACGTTGTGTAACGCTTGGTCAAAAGTTAAGTAACGCTCTGAAGCGTTACACAACGTTTGACCAAGTTTTCTGAGCTTTCGTGAGCTCACTTCTGTTTAACGTTATATAATGCTAAACAAACGTTGTATAACGATTCCTTTTTATATCGTTGTATAACGCTTGAGTAGCGTTAGGTAACGCGTGCTCCACTGACTTCAAAGAGGAACCGGTCTGTAACGATTGGTGATAAGTCAGTAACGTTTACTAATTTCTTAACGTTCTGTAATGTTACTTAACGATTTCTTAGCCCGTTACTTTGTATAACGCTTCATAGCGTTGTATAACGTTTGTCTAACATCTTTTTGAACGTTGGCCTTTTCCTCTCTGAAACGTTATGTAACGTTTCAGAAACGTTATGTAACGCTCCGAAACGTTACGTAACGTTTCAGACAGACTCCAACAGATATGTCAGATTTTGTTTTATTATAACGGCTATATTCAAGCGTTAAGTAACGTTTCGGAACGTTATACAACGTTTGATCAGAATTTTGACTGTTATGAAGCTCTTGACGCCCTCTATTTATATGAGTGGTTTTCCAACTGTTTTTACACCTTCAACACCTTGATTTTTACCAGTCTTTGAGCTTTATACAGCAAGAACATTCCCTCTCTTGGTTGATTACACATTTGAGCAAAATCCTTGAAATTAGTTAGCATCAATCAAACCCAAGATCTTTATAGCTAGACTCTTTGAGAGATTTAATTGATAGCAACACTCAAGTTGTTGATTATCTAGAGGTTAGTTAGCATCAATCCACCTCGAGTTCATTGTGACGAGGCGATTCGGTTCGAAGTTGTAGACACGTTCTTGTGGAATTGAACGGAACGCGCTCTTTGGTGGTTGCGAAACTCCCGGAGACGTAAGGCTAGCCATTCATCTAGCGGGTCGGAAGTCCGTAATCATATCGCGTGTCAATTTCTCTTACTCTTCTCCTCTTTATTTACTTGATTAGATATTTGTTTGTGTGAACCAATTGTTTGTACCATTCCATAAAATTGTCCAAACCGATTTATTGTGTGTATTTGTGCCTATTCACCCCCCTCTAGGCCGTACTTAGGGACAACAAATGCATATAATTTCTCGTGTTGAAGGACTTGTCGACAATGAAGCGCTTAGTTGTTGCAACTGGAGGGGGTGCCGTTGTCCGCCTGTCAACTGGTATTTACTTTGTAAATTTGCAATTGTGCATTTTTAAGGTCTTTCTTAGATTCCATTAATTCTTAGGAGATACATGAAAGAGGGCATTTCGATCTGGTTAGATGTCCCATTGGAAGCTCTTGCCAGCAGAATTGCAGCAGTTGTTACTGCATCGAGGTCGCTTTCGGATCAATAATCAGGCGACTGTTAAGCCAAGGTACATATTTTAACAATAGTTACACCACAGTTGCTGTGTCACCTTGGATCAAGACTAGCATGTGTTGTGTCAATAGCAGTACTCATGAATGTCTAATTATAAAACACTACCGTACCACTTCAAGAATCAGAAACAGAATTACTGGTATCTAAGTTGGTTCAGTACTGTAGCATTTGGGTTCAGAATGGTAGTTGTTGATCAGTAACTTACACTAAATTATTTTCAAGCCTTTGCGAAACTCTCTGCACTTATTGAACATAGATATGATGCCTATGCAAATGCAGACTTAAGATTTATCCCTACAATTTATTTATTGTAAATCTGAGTATGTTATCATAATTGCAGAGATGGCAGCTAAAAAGGGCCATGAGGATGTTACCATATTAACACCTAAAGATATTGCGTTTCTAATGTTTTTCTCCCTCTCCCCCAATGGTATTTTCAGGCACTTGATGAGATCCAGAAATTGATTGCTTAAGAGGCGTTTCTGACATTTTGTTTTGAATAACTTTTTCATTATTTAAATTGAGGGTCTGGCCAAAGCCTTTTGTAAATCACATCAAAAAAATGCAAAAGGAAAAGTAAATGAGAAGCATTTGATATATTAATTATTTAGAGCGATGTTATCTAAAGTTACTTGATGGCTATAAGTCTTCATGGTGAAAATACTTTTTCGACCAAGTAGTTGAACAGTGTATGTCTAGAATCAGAAACTTGGCGAACTGCTGTGTGCAAAAGCCTTTTGTAAAACTTATTAAGAGGAGAATGATCTAAAGATTTCATATATTTCATTTCATTATTTTATGAAATGTTTGAATTATTCTAATTCAAGGCTATATAAATTATCAATAACATAAACATATAATTTTAATTAATGCTAACAGAAATTATGAGGTTTATAATAAACACAAATCATGAGAGTGGTCGCCGCGAAGCCGCGACGACAAGACAGCTAGTGAACACTATTTCCCAAAAAAAAGAAGAAAAAGAAACATACCATTTTCATGAAAGGCAACTTCACTTGCGTTCTTTTTTTCTTCACCTAACAATTGCTTAGCGGACTCCTTTATTTTTCAATGGAAGTCTATCTCAGGCTACTCTTTATCAAAAAAAAAAAAAAAAAAACAATTGCTTAGCGGTGGAATAGTACTCAGTCTCACCTTTTAATTTTTTTCCCCCCTACGTGGCGTGCTCTCTCACTTTTTTGCTCAAATCTAATCCACAAGTTTGACTGCTTTGAAATGGCATTTTAAAACGCTTGTATATTCGAAATTAAAATGGTATCTTTGAAATTTTACAGAGAAAAATATAATAAATGTGATATTTTTCGGACCCTCTGTGTAATTTATATTCTTCAAATGCGGAAATTTTTCTCGAAACAAAGTTCCTTCCGGATTATCATTTTAGTAATAAAAAAATACTAATTGAAATAAGAGAAACCTATCTATGAAAAGATAAAATCAGGGACTTCAACTTGTTCAATGGGGTATTAAGAAAATAATATAAATCAAGCTACTTTTTGTTCTTGTGGCGATCATTCAAAATCAGATTTGATTTTATTTGTTCATGATTCAGTAAACTGACCCACAGTCTTTCTGGTAATCACTCAAAATGCGAGGTAATGCAATACCTAATCACCAAAAGCTACTTTTGTCTAAAACAATATTTTGAGTTTAAATATTCCTAACTTTAATAAAAAAAAATTAGTTCAAGACAATTTTTTAAGCGCTTGCAATCATTTATTAATGCAACCAATTTCTAGGTGCCACGTCCCGAGCCACTAGTAATATTTTTTTTGTTTTTATTTTATTGATTTACTTTCGAAAAGTTGGTAAAGAAAATCTAAGGAATGGATGGAAAGAGAACAAGTCTGAGTCAGCTCCTCGTCAACAACAAAGGTCAAGACAAATTGGGCTTGCATTTATCTTCTATGACAACTGCGGAATGGCAATTTTGAATAGTTATTATGTTAAATTCATCCAACTTTTTAAAACAATAATAATAGCACAAAATAAAGATAGAGAGAGAGATAACTCAAACACATAACTTGTTATATAATTTTGACAGTGCTAAAGTTTGAAATTAATCAGAAAATAACATCTCTGTGAATTGTTATACCATAGGTAATAAGAAAAATTGATCTCGAAACAAGTCTATTATACTAAACCTTGATCTTCTCTTTATTCACAGCAAAAACGCAAAAAAATAATAATAATAATTCAATGTTTTCGTATAAGGTCAAAGTGTCTACACTTCAATTTACTATGTCCCTATTAAGAAAAGAATCGTAAACTTTCAACAATATAAAATTAAATATTAGATCTTAACTTTTCTGAAATATTTTTTGTTAGAATTTGTAAAAGTATTTTTCTTTGGATAAATAGTACATATTATGCACTACATAATATTACGTGGACACCATTAATGTAATAATTAAGCATTAAAAAAACATTTTATTATACAATAATAATTATTGCAATCTCAATCAGTTAATTGAAGTATGTTTAGATTAAAAAAAAAGAAAGAATGAGAAATGGCGTCTTATATAATTCATTATATTTGATTGAAAAGTTAGCTTGAGGTTGCCATGATTACACGCGCCGTAGAAGAACCACTCAACCACCAAAATGGGTCTCATGGATCTCAACTGCTAGATTCTGTTTCTGTTTAAGCATACAAATACGAGCAAATTTAGGTATCACTGGCTGCAAGCGTTGCTATGATGTGCCATGTGTCTTATTGGAATTGGAAGGAAATGTGATTCAGTCAATGTTGCAAATTATAGAAATCATTAACGGGTGATGATGCGATTAAATGGGAATATAGAGTTCACCTTGATGAACATTTCAAATTTCTGGTGGGTTACTTTTGCCCTTTTTCAATAAATATTAAACAAATAATTAGCATAATTTTATATGCAGAGGGAATTTATTTAGTATAGTTTTAAATTTTAAATTTTATAATTCAATTAATGATCAATTAACGCCAATTTATTCAATATATACAAATATATACACACTTAGGAATTTATATGAAATCAAATTATATATATATTTATATATTTACTATTTTTTGATAGAGAAAAATATTTTATTATGAAATAGTTTAAAACGTCTGATAAAATAATTTTCTTCTAGCCTAACAACCTAGAGTATGTTATAAAATATATTAATCGTCTTTTTTTTTTTTTTAAATTTCTAACATTGTTTATGTGTGGACTGAATTTAGTTTAAAGATCTCGACCGAAACTATAGTAACAGCGACTTATATAGCCTTTACCTAATTCTAGTCTTTGCTTGTTGACACACTCTATTCTCTATTACATCACTTTTTAGGTCCAAAAGAAATACTGTTATACAATCAAATATAGTGACATATTGATATACAAACAAACAAAGAAATGAGAGCAGTAACTTTGAACTACTTTTCAATACAGAAACGCAAGCCAATTAGTCAATGCATAGCATAGTAACCAATAATTACAATCTTATGTAATTGATTGTTGGTTTCGTCTGATTACAACCACTCAGAACTTCAAAAGTAAACTAGAGATGGTTGCTTTTGTAATGCAACAACTCATATTTCGAATTTAGCTTCATATATTGCTTCAATTATATCTGATTTATTCATATATAAAAATATAAGATTTCCAATGGCTTTTGAAACTGCAATACATTATTATTTAGCAGCTCCAAAATTATTTTATGAAAAAGACAAGTCGAAGGCCAAGAAAAGCACGGATAATTTTACATTTAAGTATATGGATTATGTTTGTTATGTTTGATAAATAGAGGGAGAAAACTTGCTTTCGAAGGAAGAGCTTTGAAGTTCCCCAGATTTATTTAATATACTCAAGAGAAGTTTATTTCGAATTTGTTACCTATAGGCCCCCACGGGACAATATAAAATTTGAAACTTTTCATTTCTTATTTTTTAGAGTTGAACATATGTTGCCGTACAATTACCATTGGTTGAACTAATCTATAGGAATCTTTTTGTTTAAACAATACTAACCAAAGTTACTTAGCATTTTCTCTGACAACGACTTTTTATATACATATATAATAGAGTCTAAACTTTTTTATTTAAATATGGTCCAGCTAACTTTTCTGAATTAGGCTCAAAATTGTTCGTTTCGCCTTATGGAGTAAACTAGCGATACATTTTGGAGTATTTGAAATTTTGGATCATTCATCTAGTTTAGATTAATTTCAGAAACAATCAAATTTGACAGTGAATGAGTGAAATAAGAATTAGTGACGTATTTTTTTTAAGTTGTAGAATTGTCATACATTTTCAATTATTTTTGAATGCACTTAAAATAAAATGTATCTGAAAAAATATGATCAAAATCCATGTTTGCAGATAGACTTACGTTTTTGTTGACTGATGTATTTAATCTTTTTGTTTCCTCTTCTCTGAACGTGAATCACCCCCATGAACATTTTCTTTTTATCAATGATATTTTCACTAAATTTACACTTGAGATAATAGTTGGTTTTTGAAATGGCGACGACAAAAGAATCTTTTTAGATCCCGTATGGAATCCACCGTGCATGCTTTTCAAGTATAATTTCTCTGTAAAATTGTTTCTATATTGTTTCATAAAACAAGTTAGTGCTGTCGTTTTTTATGACCCACCACAACTTTTCGGACCCTGATCTGGTGTTGCGCTACACGCCGTGTAGCGCACCCACGAGCCGTTCGATTTTGATTGGGCGGTTCATTTTTTTCGGGCCTAGGAATCTGGTTACTTTCACGGGGCTCCCTTATCCATCAGATCAAAATCGGACGGCCCATGTGTGCGCTACACACGTAGCGTGTAGCGCAACACAGGATTTGAATTCCAACTTTTCACCATAGAGGCTCTGAAGGATTCTGAGATCCCTTGTTGTCATGGAGTAAAAAGTGTTACATCATTGTGTGGTTCTTTTTTTAAATGCATGAACATGTAAAATTGTAATTTAATGCTAAAAAATCATTTTCTTTTTTTTTTTTTAAGAAAAACTTGATAGCGGCTGCCAAGTGACGGATTAAGTAATCCGATACAAAACAAAATGAAAATAAAGCTTACACCTAAAACAAAAAGACAAAAAATAGATATCGGTCGCAATGCATCCACCATCATGCCATTTCTTCCAATTCCACACCCAGACATGGTTGGCTGCACCTCTCGTGCACCAGCTGCACATGTCGAACTCTCACGCAATAGCCGCACATCCTCGCGGTCTAGCTGCACTAGCTGACTTGTCGAACCTCTAGCCCATCGGCTGCTTCGACCACGCCACCACAACGCACCTGTCGGACCGCCTCGTGCACCGACAACACCACCACAAACACCGGTCGCACTGCCTCATGCACCGACCACACCACCACAAGTACCGGTCGCACCACCATATGCATCGACCACACTACCACAATCATGGGTCGCGCCACCACGTGCACCGACTGCACCTCTTGTGCATCAGCCTCACTTCTCGCCCACCGGCCGCACCTTCGACGTACCGGCCACACCACCACGAGCACCCACTGCGCCTCTCTGGACACCAACTACACCCCTAATGCACCGGCCGCCCTCTCGCATACCGACTACACCACCACGTGCACTAGCCGCTCCTCTCACGCACTAGCTGCACTACCCATTCGCACATCCATCAGCCTCGCCGTCTCGCCGCCTCCATTCTCGCTAAAACCATACTGTAACACCACCTCGCAACCTCGCAACCCTGCATCTGCCGATCGACCATCTAATTTTCGTCTGAGAAGAAAGAAAAAAAAAACTAAATAGCACAAGAGGAAGAGGAGAAGGCGGGGGTGGCCGACGGCGACCTCCCGCCTAAGTTTTGCAAAATGAGAAAGACTCTGAAAATCGCTATTTTTTTTCGCTGGCGGCGCCTATGGTTTTCCCTCACAGATATCTAAAAAAAAAAAAAAAAAAAAAAATCATTTTCATGGATGAGATTTTGACCACTTTGAGTAAACTCTCAAAACAGAGTTTGTGTGCTCAGTCCTAAACGCTATCATATCATTTTCAAACAACGAATTCAATTCATTAATTTAAATTTATTTTGAAAAGTATTTGTATTATAAAAGTACTAATTTTATCTGATAATTTCTCACAAAATCAAGATGTGGAAATTAAAAATAAACACATTAAATAACTTACCTTTTAACAGTTTGATTATATACAAACTAAATCGCGAATTAAAATGTAGAACGTAAAGATTGTTCCATCGTTTGAAATTAATTCAATGATTTTTAAGATTGATAACACTTATCTTTTTCTTAAGCTTAAACTCATATTATTTGTACCACATGTATCTTATTTTATATCTTAATTAAAATAGTCCTCTAATTTTTTTTTATTGCATTCATCTACTTTGATTTCCTGCATACCCAATAAGTCCATCTATGACTTAAATTCTAGGATTGTTTTTTTTTTTTTTTTTGAAAATGACTTTAATTCTAGGAAATTGCTTGAAACTTACAATTACCAGAGAGCAAAACAAAAAGTAAGCCAATTGGAAGATTCCGATTTTAATCCTAGGAAACTAATTTTTGGTCAACTTCCAAAGTTGGAATACATTTTTACATATAGAAATTATCAGTCAAACTATCAAGAAAAAGTATCATCTTTAGCTATCAAGCGATATAAATTATCCAGTAAGCCATCCACAATACGCACCTAAATTTTGCCATCAAACAATAAAAATTAGCTTTTACCTCCGCCTAGCTAGGTAGGAGGTTTGACAAACAATGTCAAACTTCTCGGGAAAAAAAATCAGGCATCAACTATTATTTAGCTAACAAAAAATTTATTTTGTAACTCGAGCAAGAACGGCTCAAAGATATATCTAATTGATGCTCTTTTGTCAAAAAACCAATTATCTTTTTCGTTGCACATACGTGTTTTGTACCGATGGACATAACTGATTGATACAATAAAGAGAAAGATTCCGGTGCCATGATATTAGAGTGTCATCAAATGTCACAATTTCACTTTTCATTAATATTTAAAAATTATAAAATTTAAATATTGAATCTAAATCATTGATCTTATACAACTTAACGAGTGATGTGTTTCCATATAAGTTTTATAAAATTTGGAGTTGATTTGATACTTGATCAAGAGGTCAAACCATGAACGTATCTGATGTCACATATTTATATATGGTTTTAGGCCGGACTTTTACCCAAACTTTAACTCAAAACCCTTGATTCTATTTAGTTTTACTTGTTTTCTGTTTATTTTTGTAGAAATCTGGTACTGCTTGGGTTTTATTTTGATTTGTAGGGACTTGGAGCTAATTTGCAGCGAAAACGACTCCATTCGGCACAAACCAACGCACAATTCGGGCCTCGGATGACCCCGTGCGGCCGCACAGGAATGCCATGCGACCGCACCGGCCTACTTTGGGCCTTGGAGAGGTGCACATAACTCAAGTTTGGGCCGATAACCTGGGTGCGACCGCACGGGCCTTCTGTGCGACCGCACGGAGCTCCAAACCCTACCCCGACCCCTATATAAGGCGCTCCAAGTGCCGAAATTAGGGCATCTTTCATTCCATCCCATTCTAAGGCGGCGCCGCAGTCCGAAACTTACCCCGATCCAGATCCAGTCCCCTGTGCGATCGCACCACCATCCTGTGCGACCGCACAGGCTCCCTGCCGCCTTAGAGACTCACATTTCGACCCCCGTCGCTTCACCTTTTCACCCCAAGCCGTCTCCTAGTGGATCCAGAAGATAGAAGAGGCTTGAGAAGGGGCTTTCGCATTCCTCTTTCCTTTTGGTTTTTCATGGAGATTGTATCTTTTGTTTCTCTTGATTTAGCTGTTTGTTTTAGCATTATGTTAGGCTAAATTTAGTTATGTTCTAGGGCTAGATGAAACTGAGGTTAGGTTTGTTGATTTGACTTGATACTTGGTTTCTATTGTGTACTACTTGCTTGGTTTCTTAATATTTATGCTTGTTTGTGTTGAATTACTTGATTGAACCTCCTATTAGGTGAACGGCCGCATCTAATTTAGGCAAAGGTGTAGATTGTTTAATTGAACCAAATAAGTGCTAAAGGTAGGTTAGGAGCCGAGAGGTGACCGATTTAAGCCCGAGAGGGACAAATTTCTGCTTAGGCGAGAGTCTAGTAGATGCCTTAGAGAACCAACAAGTGGACTTAGGTATTAAGCCAAAATTACGAGAGTTGAGGGTTAATTACCTAATGGGGGCCTTAGACTAGGTTCCATACCAGGTTCTGTGACCAAAATTACGAAAGTTGAGGTTCAGGAGATTAGGTATGGCTAGTTCTGTCCCACACAAGTCAGAAACCGAGTTTTCGTGTCGTTTCAGCATTAACCTAGGGCCGTGCGGTCGCACGGGATCCCTGTGCGGTCGCACAGGATCTCCAGGCACGCACGAGTCGACGGTGCGGCGCGAGAGCGACGCCCGTTGACAGCCCGAAGCCTAACCAAGGTGGAACCGAACCCCTAGGACATTTTTATACCTGTTTGCAACCAGTTTACTCCCAAAAACAATTTATTTCTCTGTTATTTGTTGTTGTCTCTGTTTTTAGTAATTGTTAAGCCAAGTTTGTTGGATTCCCTCTTGAATTGCTAGATTTAGACTTTGTGAACTTGTGAGTCCGGTACTTGATAGTCCGTCCCTGTGGATTCGACCCCAACTGTACCAACGAACTACCGTACGCTTGCGGTTATTTTTAGGTCACTTTTGGGTATCACTAGCTTAAACATCAGTATTACAATTAGTTTGTCATTTTTTAAAAAGATTACTTCATTTTTAAACCTCTTGATAGAGTATCAAATTAACTCCAAATTTTATAAAACTTATATGAAAACGCATCTCTCGTTAAATTGTACAAGATCAACGTTTGGATTCCAACATTTAAATTTTATAATTTTTAAACATTAATGAAAAGTGAAGTTGTGGCATTTGATGGCGCTCTAAATTGTTGCACCAAAATCTTCCTCTATAATAAATGATTAATATTAGATATAGATAATGTCCAATATAGAATTCACTCAATTTGAATAAGTTGTTTGTGCTCCAGATTTTGCTGAGCGCACATCCAAATTATGCTACAAAATAAACCGTAACTATTGCAGTAGCACACTGGTGATGATTTCAGGCCTATGCTTCAGCAGTTCAACCTTATATTAAATAAAGAGGCTAGCATTTTGTCCCCTTCTATTTTTTTTTTATAAAAAAATTTCTATGCAATTCCATGTTAATATCCATTTAGTTTTATTCTCCTTAATCAAGTTCCTTCTTTATAAAGAGTAATGATAAAGCAGTTACTTAGTAGCAGCAAGATGGATTGATATAATACAATTCAGATAATTTAAATTTAGGATGCAAAATTTATTTGTTTATACTGCATTTATTTGATTCAAAGTTAATGCAAATTTTATTTGATTCAAAGCAGTTACTTAAAAGTGATGGCATGAACAATTCAATAAAAATTTTCTTTTATTTTGTGCTGCATTTTCTCATTTTATTTTCTAACTTTCAGCTAACAAGATGTGCTTCCCTTCGATACTGATAATAACATAATGTGTGTGAGACGATGAGCGATGCCAGCAAGGTGGGATAGAATCAACCCGATTTAAGAGAGAAGCACATGAGATAGGTCAGATTCTTGATTTTAAAGTCCTCAGTAAATTACCATAATTTAATTAGTTTCTTAATGTTAAATTGCTGTTAATTTATTTCCACATGCAAAGATTGCATTTTTGCCTTTCATAATTCATGTTGTCGCTATGTCTTACTTGCATAATAATGTAGTCAAATAAAAGATTTTGTGAAAATTGGAGGATCTCTTATTAGAATAATTATCTGTTTATGCTATTACTATACTAACTATAGAATGATAAAACAGTATGACCTGAGCCTAGCATTTAGGTTGATCAATTAACAAGTCTGATGGAAGTCTAATGTAAACTTGGCATACTAAATTTTTCACTGTTGTATTAACTGGATTGATACTGATGCATGTGCAGGCACACAAGGAGTGACCGATGATGATTAAAATTTTCTAAGCCCATCAGGATGACTTAAAAGCTTATTTGTTGTTTTTCTAACTCTGAGATTTTTATAATAGAGTACTAATTTTTTTTTTTAATGAAACAATATACATATCAATGACTTTAATATTCCAAGTATAATTAATACTGACATGGTCATAATTGGAATTATTGAAATAATAATATAATTAGCATATCAAGTGAGAAATAAATAAAATTTAGCATGCTAGTAACTACTTTCCTTCTAATTGTGGTTAGGTTGGTAAATTTTTATATTATTGTGTCATGTGACGCTTATATGCAGTTTTCATACTCACACAATGAAATAACCAAGTAAATAATCAATATTTCAATAATTTCAGGAAACATATATCTGATTTGAGAATCTTACAAAATTTTCAGTGACATGCGAATAGTGTACAGGACAGGAGCCATAGCTAAGTTTACTTGGTCGCAGATGACGAGTATGCCACTTTGGCTAATGTACATGCAATTAGTGATGATTGCATTATTTCGTAAATAGAATTAAAAAAAATGATAATCTAGAAATACTATTGATTATAAGTGGGTTTGAATTTATCAATAGTTAAATGCCTTCTTATTTTTCGTGATCTTTATCTATTGTTTTCATCAATTTATTTAAACTGCCACAAACATGGTTGTCATAAGGTACTACCCTTAATAAAATAATAAAATCAGACAATATATTAAAGGGCGTTCCACTAAGGAACTGTTGCCCCACTGTTGATCCACAGTAAATGCATCTTGACCATTCAATCTCCGCGCATTAATCATGATCGTCTAATTGAATGCATTTCTCCATACAATCAGCTCCTTCTGGAGAATTCGCTTCGTTGACTTTCTTCTTCCTTTTCTCTCTCTTTGGTTCACAAGTCACAACGCCTTTCCCTAGCCACTTCTTTTCTTCCTCTCATTTCAGCTTTATCTCCGTCCCCTGGATCTGTTCCGTGATCGAATACCTGGTTGTGTGGGTCATTACCTTTCTTCCTTCTCCTTCCGATTGTGCTCTTAGCCCAGTTGTGTACCGCTAGCGTGTCTTCCCTCTTCGATTTCTGAAGAGTTCTTCTCTCAGCGTTAATCGTGGCATTTTAGGGGTAATTATAATATTAAGTCTGTTTCTTCAATACCAATTTTGACACTAGGGTAATTTACATAGGGTTTCGGTAGGTGCTTTCAAAATATTTTTATTCAATTGTCTTTTATTTTGAAGCCATAAATATGTACTATATGGCTGTGAATGAGGCAATGAAATGTTGGTTGGCGTTTTAGTATTACAAGGAAATATTTTATTTAATTATGTTGTCAATCTGTTGGTTTTTAGTTATCAAGGTCATTCTTTTTAGATATTTGTAGAAAATGTTTGCTATTTATTTCATTGTAGGAAACCAGTTTGGCTGTCTTTGCAAATAGCAATGAATTTACCAGTATCTGGACCTCAAATTGATGTCATGCCAGTGATACGGTTCCCCATTGTATCCTTTAAAAGTTCTCTGAAAACACACAGAATAAAAAAAAAGATTTCTTGGTTAGCTAATAAAAATAAATTGATATAATTTCTGCTCAACTATTATTAGGTAGTTTTCTATATCTGACGTTCTTGATATGCCTATTGTTTATAATGTTTATTTATTACAAAGTTACCTAAGTAGGTCCAGTATTCGATTTTCGTAGCATTATCTCATCAAAATTTATGTGTACAATTGAGATTTTATTATTATTTTTTTTTTATCATGTGCAGCTTCCTGTGTTGATTTCAGAAAAAAAGTTATCTCAATAAAGCTTTGGAGTTTCATCTTCTATTGAGTTCAGATAATAGAAAAAAAAAACTGTAAGAAGAGAACATTCACCTATTTTCAAGGAGCGACAATCCAGCAAGTTAATTCGTGATTTGATGTTGCCTCTTTCCTTGCTCCAATTATACAATTATAGCTTTTCTGTCATATTATGATTGATGATATCAAGTGATAAACTATTTTCCATGCTTCTAAACTGAGATTTTCTTATTCACTATTAAGGTTTATTTCTTTTTCTACAATTGATATCACTAAATTTTTGTCGCATATAGTTGATGTTAGTTCCAAACTTCTGTGCACTTTTGAGTAAATATCCTGTGGATAAGGGCTAAGGGCATTTTTGGAATATTCCATGTATTTTCAGTGAAGGTGCAAATATAATAATTTCCTTCTTTGTTGCTGCCACATACTAATTAAGCAACTTTGCTATTTTTTTTTTTCAATATCTCAGTAGGTTGACATCATATGATGAAATGAGGACAATAACAAAATCGAAAGCTTGGATAAAGATCAATAAAAGGTATCTCTGATTATTTTTGATAAAACTTAAAATTAAATAAAAGTGATAAACTATTTTCCATGCTTCTAAACTGAGATTTTCTTATTCACTATTAAGGTTTATTTCTTTTTCTACAATTGATATCACTAAATTTTTGTCGCATATAGTTGATGTTAGTTCCAAACTTCTGTGCACTTTTGAGTAAATATCCTGTGGATAAGGGCTAAGGGCATTTTTGGAATATTCCATGTATTTTCAGTGAAGGTGCAAATATAATAATTTCCTTCTTTGTTGCTGCCACATACTAATTAAGCAACTTTGCTATTTTTTTTTTCAATATCTCACTAGGTTGACATCATATGATCAAATGAGGACAATAACAAAATCGAAAGCTTGGATAAAGATCAATAAAAGGTATCTCTGATTATTTTTTATAAAACTTAAAATTAAATAAAAATAAATAAAAACCAAAATCTCAAATCATGAACCCAAAGTTATGTTTTCACTCTATTTTTTAAGGTTAAAAGTTCTAAAAGCCAATGCACTAATCAGTACCAGTGCCAGATTGATAGAAGGCAAGTTTGCAAGGCTCATATTTAATTAATAAAACTTATGCTTATTTTTCCTATGGAATTTAATGAGGTTGATAAAATTGAGTCTATTAAGTCTTAGATAATTAGGTTTGAGTTGGGAGCTTATACACAGGAGTTTCCTCGGACCGCCATGAGGTTGATTGAGTATTACTGGAAGATCATTCTTCTTAGTTTAATAACAAGGGAATCTATTAACAAATATGACAGTTTTTATGTCAGTGTCCATTCACTACTATGGGATTTGGTTTCCATTTTGTAATCGAGTTCTTAAATATTGAAATTACAAATCATTCCAGTATTTTATTTTTGTATACATGGTGTACCGTGTAACAAGGGAAAGCTATTAACAGATGTGATAGTTTTATATGAGTATCATTATACTGCTATGTGATTTGGTTTCCATTTTGTAATTGAGTCTTTATTTATCGAAATTACGGATCATTTCAGTATTTTATTTTTGTATGCATACATCGTGTGCCGTATAAGAGAATGGTGACAGTCAACTGGACCGACATGAATAAATTGCACTATTAAAAAAAACACGAATAAGCTTATTTGGTTGCTTCAGTTCAAGCATGCAGTAGATTCTCATATGTTTAGCCACATTTTAGATGTGAAAATTAGTTATTTTCATGCTGATCAAGAAATTATGTGCATTATAATAAATTAGGTTACAACAAGTTTTATCCCAACAAGATATTTAGGTTATAATAAGTTTCTTTTACCCTAATGTTCATAATATACAGTTATTATATATTACAAAAAATATTATATTACCAATATGCTAATAACCCTTAGAAACAGAAAAAATAGATCGCGCAACGGGCGAGCACCCACTAGTAACATCATTATAGTAGTACTGCAAAATATGAAATGTAATCACCAAATTATTCCTTATTGTTTGTGTATCTGTAGTAAAAGCTATGTTATGAGGTATTTTTCATTCTTAAAGGTCAATCATTGATTTTGACACTCATTGTAAAGTATTTATTTCTAGATAAAATGTTGAAAAAGAATTCTATTAGTGATGATGTTATAATACATTTAATAGTGTTAAACATGACCTATTCAATCTCAGTTGCTGGAGAAATTATACAGAAGGCATGGCGTGTGTTATTTCCTTTTCTCTCTCAATTTATACCTATTCCATGTATAAGATGTACTACTGCTATCAAAAGCTATGGTACATGTGCATTGGTTAATTTGCACGACTGCAATAATGAGGAAACTGACTGGTACCATGTTAGTACCGGTTCCACACAACGCTTCTTATTTTTCAAAGAGTACATATTTGCAATTTCGTCATTTAAAAATTGTGTAAGTGATACAACTTTCTTATTACATTGTGTGCATATTGTCGCCTATCGATAGGCCGAAAGTGATCTCAAACCAAAATTTAAAACAAAAGTGATAAAAAAAATAAAAAATCAGAAGACTAACTTCAGTCCAACTTCCATTGCGCGAACGCGCTGCTATAACTAGTATATTCTAATTTATAAATGTATAAATAATTTTATCATTAAATTTTTTAAAATTATTTGTTATCCCTCTTTCCCTTGTCCATTCGTTCTCTTTCTCTCTCTGTTATTTTTTTTCTAGCTCCGGGGCCATTGGAATCCAGCCGGCCACTTTCTGAATAAACGTATTGAAATTTGAACTTTTAAACAGTAAATTTCAATCATTGAATTTTGTTTGCTCTTCACAAGCTATATATAATTAGATAAGCATCAAAATCTGTAATTTTTAAGTTTATTGATACCGAATCAAGCTTTTTTCTTTTTTTTTGTGAAACAACAACTCAACAAGCATGCCGGCAAATTATTTTTATTGCAGGGACCACCGATGAAGAAAACCTTCCACAAATAGATCTGCATTTTTCTTTGGATCAGTATTTTATCATCAAGTAATCTTTTCAGTTATTGCCAATTACATAGAAAAAATATTCCGAATATATCACCAGAATTCGCATTATAAGTTACTTTTGATGACGTGAGATCAAAAGTCAACAATATGCAATTAGCTAGCCGGAACTGGAAGCCCATATATAGTTCCTATCGATTTTGTCTTGCATCCTCTCTTCTCCTTCTCATAAACATTAAGTGATTATCTCTCTCTCACAGTCTCGCTCCCTCCCTCCCTCCCTCATCTTTCTAGCTAGATCTCTGTCTTCATCATTCAGAATGCAAATAAAATTGTTTTTAAAATCAGCGAGCGAACTGAAGAATGTGAACCGGCGTTGCGGCAGTCTGCAGCCTTATGCCATAGCCTGGATTGACTCAAGTGCGAAATTCTCCACCAAGGTTGATGTAAACAATGGAGATAATCCCGTATGGAATGAGAAGTTCACCATCCAACTCCCTCCAACCTCACATGCAGAAACTGCCATTCTTTACATAGACATAGTTCATGCTAAACATGCTGCAGACACAAAGCCACCACTTGTCGGGTCGGCCAAGCTGCCTATTAGAATGGCACTCAATGAAGTTCGCTCCAAAGGGAAGGCCTTCTTTAGCTTGGTTCTACAAAGACCATCAGGCCGACTTCATGGGAAGTCTTGACATCCAGATTGAAATGAAAGGCATCATTCAAAGCACACCATATCAACAACCAGCCCAAAACATGCCACCGCAACCTCAGCCTACGCCCCTGTATCATCAACCTCAGGCGCCAGTTTACATAAGGCCGGTATACCCAACATGCACCGCAAAATCTTAGGCCAATCTTACCGCAATTCTCATCACTAGGAGTAGGAAATGCATTTCCTCTTGCCATAGGAGGAGTCCACCCGGCTCAATTAAGAATGTTAGCATTGGCAGGGCATCGAATTCCAGCAGCCCTCAACAGATTTCAAGGAATGTTAAACAACAACAACGCAACATCTGGTAATGATCCCTCATCTCAATGGTATCCTCATGATAGTTCTGATAATGGCACTGGCGGTGTATTCGACATTGGATGTTTCGGTGATGGTGGGTTCGGCATCGGAGGGCTTGATTTGGGAAGCGGACTTGATTTTGGGGACCTTAGCTTTGGTATGAGTGGTCTTTCGATGTAACACACATCTAATAAAACTAATGTGATCTCAAACTCTCAATGTAGCGGGAAATTAATATGCACTGAGATTTCATCAATAAGGACTAAGGGAAAGCATCAAGAAGTGAAAACATCAAATTTTACAAATTGGAAGGTTGTGTAACAAGCTTTTAATTGCAGTTGTTATAGTTTTGTTTACTTGAGTATGCACATTAATAAAGGTTGTATTAATTGTTTGGATTGATTTCTCTTACCGTTGTCAACAAAGGAAAAAAAAGATATATGAAATGGACTAATTTCATGAAGGTTTTCCTGGTGTAGTTCTCAACTCTCAAATCATATAATTGTGGACTTTTAGTTTCCACCCGAGTGGATTAATAAAGGGGCGTTTGGATTATCTAAAAATAAAATTAGAATAGTATTCGGAATAAAAAAAATATTATTTCTAAACGATCAAGAATAAAATTTTTGGGGATCTACAATGCTATTTTTAAGTGATCCAATATTCGAAATAAAATTTTATTTCTAGGATGTTTGGATCATCTTTTTAATCTAAATTAAAAGTTGGTCCAAACAACTTCTTAATCCACACTAAGAAAATGATCCAAACACACCAGGATTAAAAATTTATTAAGAATATTGGACCACTTAAATATAACATTCTAGATCTCCATAATAATTATTTGGCAAATTCTGCCGTCCGGTCAAATTTGCATTTGTTATCAATTTGTGCGGGTCTGTTGTAGGCAGAGATTGGACCCGAATGACCGGACGGCAGAACTGCTTAATTATTTTTGAACATTTAGGAATAATAATCCGAATAAATAATCCTAATCTTATGCATAGGCCATCCAAACGCCCCCTAAAAGGATACGTTGAGTGTGCCGGAGTAGATAATTACTCAATATTGTTCCGTTTAAATTAAGTCCTAAAAATTAATATCTTTTGTTTTTTTCCCCACAATTCTGTAGATAAAAATAGTAGATTTGATCGACCAGTGGCGTATCAGTTTTTTTTTTATATTTTATATTTTTTTTTAGTATTCACATCAAACACAGCATGTAAATCGATAATAAGTATTAAACAATTTTAACTAATCAGTCTTAAATTGAACTAGGCCATCTATGTAGCCATGAGACTAGGACATGTTAACCATGCATGTTCAGGTTAGATACAACATTAGGCGGTACTATGTGTTTCATACTTGGCAATATGGGGGCTCCCTGGACCAGTGTCTTCAATTGCAATATGGTGGTATTTATTCATTGCATAATATTGAGTAGTATCCGAATACATGTACAAATGTATATACGAGTAAATATGTGCTACTTTACGCTGTGAAACAAGTTTCAAATTTTACAATTTAAATAATTTATGAAAAAACCTTAGTAGAAAGGGGAAAAAAGTAATATCGATAACATATGTCAACCAGATGAACTTTTTTTTTTTTTAATAATAGTTAGTTGAGATTAATAAGGTGTAACTTTTCCAATATGCAAGTACACAGTCCTCGTAAAAAATATACGAGTAAGGTTCTGTACCACTGCTTTTGGGTGCCACAAGTTGCCACAACTTTATATTTAATCTATATTTAAAATTTTTAAAATTCAAATGCCGTTGATCTAGTTCAATTTAACGAGCGATGCGTTTCTATATAAGTTTTATAAAATTTGAAGTCACTTTAATACTCGATCAAGTGGTCAACAAATGAACGAATCTGATTAATTATGACATATTAATTATAATACATCCATCATTGGTTCACTTGATTTGTTGACTTGATCGAGTATCAAACTGATTCCAAATTTTATAAAACTTATATAGAAATATATCGCTCATTAAATTGAGCAAGATCAACGGTTTGGATTCAGCATTTTAATTTTAGAAATTTTAAATATTGATAAAATATAAAGTTGTGGCATCCAAAAATGGTGGCACCGGAACCTTGACGCTAATAGTAATCTAAGGTCGGCCAGTGCACTAGCTGACCAAATATTAGATGCAAACAACATATTCCTTCTTTGAACTCTTGACGCTAATAGTAATTATATTAATTATTGTCCAGTGATTGTTGGATTCTAGTAGTAACCAAAGTTACTTAGCATTCTCTCTAGACGAGAACTTTTTTTTTAAGATAGAGTCTAGCTACTTTTTTATTTTAAAATATAGTTCATATACTTTTCTGAACTAGGTTCAAAATTGCTCGTTTCGACTTGTTGGAGATGATTAGCGATCGATGTATTTTGGAGTATTTGAATCATTAATCTAGTTTAAATTAATTTCGGAAACAAGCAAATTTTGAATGAGTGAAATAAGAATTAGTGATGTATTTAAGTTGTAGAATTTGTCATAAAATTTTCAATTATTTTTAAGGCACTTCAAATAAAATCTATCTGAAAAAATATGATCAATATCCATGTTTGCAGATAGTCTAACGTTTTTGTTGACTGAACGTATTTTATCTTTTTGTTTCCTCTTCTCTGAACGTGAATCACTCCATGAACATTTTCTTTCTATCAATGTTTTATTTTCTTAATAAACATCCAAATCAAGTGAATTTTTCACTTGATTTGAACTTGAGATAATAGTTGGTTTTTGAAATGGCGACGACAAAAGAATCTTTTTTAGATCCCATATGGAATCCTCTGTGCATGCTTTTCAAGCATAATTTCTCTGTAAAATTGTTTCTATATTGTTTCATGAAACAAGTTAATATTGTCCTTTTATGACTTGCCACACCCTCTCTCACCATAAAGAGGCTCTGAAGGATTCTGAGATTCCTTGTTGTCGTGGAGTGAAAAATGTTACATCATTGAATGTGGTTCTTTTTTAAATTGAATGCGTGAACATGTAAAATTGTAATTTATTGCTACGTCTGTTTGAAATCTCCTCGGTGTACGAAAAAATCGTTTTCAACCCATGTATAAATTTTTGACCACTTTGAGTAAAGTTAATATAATAAAATATAAACTCTCAAAACAGAGTTTGTAATATAAATTTTCAAACGACGAATTCAATTCATTAATCTTAATTATATTTTGACAAGTATTTATATAAAATTTTTTTATTTTCTCTAATCATTTCGCATAAGATCGAGATGTGGATATTAAGAGTAAACACATTAGAATAATTTACCTTTTAACAGTTTGATTATATACAAAATTAAATCGCGAAATTATAATGTAGAACGTAAAGATCTGGTTCATCAAGAATATCAAGTTTATTATTTCAAGTCCATCGTTTGAAATTAATTCAATGTTTTTTAAGATTGATGACACTAACCCTTTTTTTAAGCTTAAACTCATGTTATTTTTACCAAATGTATCTTACTTTTTAATCTTATCTTTTAATTAGTCCTCTATTTTTTTTTATTTTCTTTTTTTTTTTTCTTTTTTTTTTGCATTTGTCTACTTTGATTTCCTGCATATATACCCAGTAAGTCCATCTATACGACTCAAAAAAAAAAAAAGTCCATCTATAACCTTTACTCTAGAAATGTCTTGAAACTTACAGTTACCAGAGAACAAAGCAAAAAGTAAGAATGTTCCAATTTAATCTAGGAAACTAATTTTTGTTCAACTTCCAAAGTTAGAGTACAATTTTAGAAATAGAAATAATCAGTTAAACTATCAAGAAAAAAATATCATAACTAGCTATGAAGCGATATAAATTATCCAGCAAGCTATCAATAATACGCACCTAAATCTAGCCTTCAAACAATAGAGAATTAGCTTTTACCTCCGCCTAAGTAGGAGGCTAACTTGACAAACAATGTCAAATTCTCGGGGAAAAAAAAATGATCAGCCATCTCACTATTATTTATCTAACTTAAAATTTATTTTGGAACTCGAGAAAAAGACACATCTAGATCTAGCTATCCGGCATAATAAAATTGCTCATTAATTGAAACTAAACTTTAAACATAATTTTCACCTAAATTTTTGTTACATTGACTGTGTAAAGAGTGTGTGTTTTGAGTAATGATAGAGTCATAGGAAGTTCAACGATACAAATTTAAAATGGCCGATCCGAACTGTTCATTGTAATCTTCATATTGAAAATTTCTCTAAGACTAATTTTATAACTTTTTTTTCAAAATTTTTAACTGTTTTTTTAATTTTAAAAATGGAGATTTTCTAAAATAAAAATACTAAAAATTTGGAAAAAAAATAAAAATTTAATCTCCAAGGAAATTTTATGGAGAACAAATTATGCGGTTCATATTAACCGTTTTAATTTCAAAAATTAAGATTTGATCATATTTGACGAACTCAATCGTGTTTGACTCTAACATTAATCTTTAGTTTTTACATTTGTGTTTTTTGTTTTCCATTCATTTTACCGAATTAAATACTACATTGATCGATTTTATTTTGACGGCTTATATGTTTTTTTTTTTTAAATATACTAGGCAAGGCTACCCAGTTAATTGACGGCTTATATGTGTTGCGACTTTAGGACGAGGGGTTCAGGGGCATTAAAATGATATTTTTTTGTATGACTAATGTACTATATATATTTTCCAAGAACTAACATTTAGCTGGCTAGTTAACTCATGCAATTGAACAGAACGTCATTTCATGTCTGTTAAAAGCATTGCTTTTTGCACTTTATTTTTATTAGAAAACAGGTTGTACTGATAGACAATTTTCAAAATCACTATTTAAAAATATGCATTTTGAATGCTTCTCTTTAGACACAGAACATCTAGATATTGTTCTTTACCAATAATAATTTGGCGGCAATACATGATTTTTCTTATATCGCACTATTTATAATTCATGACATTTGAAATATGCAAATTTCTTAAAGTGCCTCACTAGTATGTACCACAAACTTGACATTGCAAGTCAGCGACCATCATGATTGTTGAATCTAAAATCGGATATTTATGAAAATGTATTATGCTAAGCTATGCGTAACATGTAGTCTTGATAACGTACCTACATAGTGACAATTCACATCAATTGTCAGTTGACAATTGTCATTACTACATGTAGAGAGTTATTTAATTATAATGAGACCTTTGGAATAGATAAAAGTTTAATTGTCAATTCTTTTTCATCAAATACTCAGTAATGATTAGAATCTATAATCACAATAACGACACTAAGCATACTCCATCGAATGAATAAACTAAAATATTATTTGGAAAAAAGCACATAAATACTTAGTCGTTAGGTCAATGATAATTTGGTGGGACGCATTTTGGAGTGCAATAGTAATAGTATTATTTATACAAAATTAGAGACGCACAGCTTTGTTTTGTCCACTTCTAACGCCTTTTTAATTTTTTCATTTCATTTTTTTTTTTTTTTGATTCTTTCCAAAACATATATTACTAGTCTAAGGTGTCCGTCTCTATCAAAAAGCCACCTTTTAGTTTGGAGGTGTTAAGGGAATAGTTTTCTTTCTAAACATGATTAAACAAGTAATATCGTAGTATGCCGACTGTTCTAATTGAATGTTGCTTGTTTTATGTTATCATATGTGTTACGTCTCTTTCCTATTTAAATTTCTATTTTTACTTGATAGTCAAGTTGTTTTAAACTTTTATTAATCACTGTTTTTTACTTGTTAGTCAAGTTGTCAGATAATTTATTAATGAATTAAAGGAAATAATAATTAAAAATTATATTTCCGAGTTCTGAGACGATGGCAGTGCATCACCCCGCATATGACACCACAATTATTGCATCGGATCCGACACATTTAATCCCACCAATTGTGAAATGGGTACCTTGCGGTGCACGGATTTAGGGAAGTTAAAAAAAGACCAGGTCCATCCAGTACTTTTCATTATAAAGAGAATTGGAGTCTGGACTCTGGTGCCTTTTTCCTCAAAATAAAAGGCAAATTACACACACTGAAAACCACTCAGTATTCCTTCTCTCTCTCTCTCTCTCTCAATCTCTGTTTCTTAGCACAGAGGGAAATTAATGGAGGTTGAAGCTTGGAGTAACAGACCTCATCTAGGGATGTACCAACCTTACCAAAATCATATTCACTCAGGTTAATCTCTTCATTAATATGGTTAATCTATGTTAAATGTGAAGTTTAATTGGATTGTTTAGGTTAAATTAGTTTTTCTTCTCTATAATGGTACCGATTTCTCCATAACCAAACCATTCTTTGTTAACTTTTTAATACAATTTTATCAATTTCTGACACCATTATCTGTTTGGTTTTATAGTTATTATATGATCCCTTTTTACCCTTTTTAGTTGTAGGATTCTATCTATTGTTAAGGTTTTAGCATGATATATTGTTCTAGCATCCAGTTTTCGTTTTGTTCTGAAAAGGAAATCCTTATTTTTAGCACATTTTTTGAGTGATTTGTTAAGATCAAACGAATTTACTTTCCTTTTTCTAATTTCTTTTGCTCAATTTCCCCCTTTGTTTATTCTGGTTTCTCTTGTATTTTCTAAATTAATTGGCCCTATCTACAATAAGCATAGACCTAGTTTGTATTGACATTTTCTTATTGTCAATAAGGATTTCATATTGTAAATTTTGTTTGTCAACTGGGTTTTCTTTTTGTTCTACACCTTAGTTCTTTTAAATTAGATTTACTTACAACTATAAATATGAAATAGTCCTCTCTTTTTCTTGTATTTGCTCATGAGTTTGTATTTATCAATGTTAAACATAATGCATCTCTTTGCTTCTATATTTCTATAGCTTATTTCTAGCTTTTTTGTTTTTGTCCCCAATGTCTCACAAATGAACAGTGGAAAAACTAAATATGATCTGAGATTTCTTTTTAAACTCCAAAATTTAAGGGAAATTACGTTTCCTGTTTACCAAATAAGAACCCTAAAAGGTTTGTGTGTAACTTCAACAAAATTGTTAATTTTTCTCTTACTGTCTTAAAATGGGAAGTTTTTCCTAACTCTCCTTCAAAAAATTCCTACTGTCTTTTGCTGATTCATGAAATGACGGAGAAAGGGTGTGACAGGAGTAAGTTCATGCATTTATTATGAAATTAGGTCCGGAATAGGTAATGGAGGGTATTTATTTAGCTCATGCTTATAGGGTTTTTTTTTTTTTTTGGATTTTCTTATTCCTTTTGATGAGCGGAGTGTATATTTCTCTTCTTCTTTCATTTATCCTTATTTTTGTCTACTGTATCTAGTTTTTGAAACTTCTCCGTAGTCCCTTTCCTATTTCCTCTGATGCATTAGTCAACTTTAGGTAAGCTTGAATCACAAGCTTAACCTTTCTTTTTAATTTGCTTTGAAGTGTTGTCTATTTTCCTTTAATGTTTTATTTGTCATTTAGTAGTTTTTTTTTTTTGTCTTTTTAATCTTTCTGTTTGACTTTGTAGTTATTTTCTTTATAGTTAGTTCTTATTGGTACCCTTTTATTAAATGTCTTGATGTGATGTTTTCTTCCCTTGTAAAGAAAACTATTGTATACGAGCCTGTATAGCTTGAGAGACATATATAATGTTGAAGAAGAGAACATTTTGCTTGTATTCACTAACAAAGGATGAAATTTTGAGCCACTGATATCACCTGATATGTGTATTATTTAATAAATTAATTAATCATTTTTTCATCAAGTATCTAAATTTAAACCTTCTTTTCCATTTGCATTTTGTTACAGGAGAAGAAGATATGTGGGAGTATTTCCCATGCCCTTTTTGCTACATAGAAGTGGAGGTACCATTTTTATGCAGCCACCTTCAAGAGGAGCATTGCTTTGACTTAAAAAATGCGGCAAGTCCACCTTTTTGCATTCATTTACATTATTTTACTTTGTATGGTCAGATGTGGTATCTCTCTTATCACGCTCCCTTAGTACCTTTACTTAACACAGTTATGTTAGGACTCCACATCCAGTGAAGTAATTCATTAAGAGTGTGCAACATATAAGCTGTTCTGCACGAATCTTAAGTTACCTGCCCTCTATAAAGCTACCTGTGGTTCTCATCAGACTGTCCAGAATTCCAGATTGTGTGAGCTGACCAATTTACACCTTGAGTTACTGTAGAGGATACAGACTCATTATGTTTGTACCGAAGATTTAAAAGAACACTAAGAATGCATACTAATTCTATTGTTCTCTTACTGGCTTCTTATGGACTTTTTACTAGGCAGTCTGTCATAATTGTCTTTTTTCCCCCCTTAAATTAACTGTCCCAACCCGAGCTGTTTGCTCTAAGCATTTTTTTTCCTCCTTGCTTTTACAACTTATCCTAACTTTTTGTTAATTCTGTTTAAATTTAGGTTTGCCCCATGTGTGCGGACAATCCAGGGAAGGATATGATTTCTCATTTCACAATGCAGCACTCCCACCTATTAAAGGTGTTCTCTCAAACAAGCAAATCATAGTTCTATTGATTTACTTTACTTTAATTTTGTTCTTAATTCTGAAGAATATGTGGTAGTGGTAGGAACTTTTGAGGTACCCTTGGTTTGCACTGAGATTGATGGTTGGATCAGACAAGTCGAGTGATTAATCTTAAACCTTTACACAAAAACTGTTCAATTGGAACCAATAATTTCAATGCTTTAAAAATAGTAGTTCTATCTCAAATTTGAGGATAAAATATCCATTTTCTGACTCTTTGTTTATAATTTTTGTTGCAATGTTAATTTGTTCATTTCCATGTTTTGAACTAGTTTGTAACTTGATCCTTACAATTATTCTGGAAATCTGGCAGAGAAGAATATCACATAGATCAAGCTTATGGAATCAGAACACATCTGCAGTACATGAAGTAGATTCTTTCCATGAAACGGCATCTAACCAAGGCACAATTTTTGGAGCTGAATCAGCCCCTGATCCGCTACTCTCACAGTTCATCTGCACCGTTGCTCCCACAAACACTGATTTGGAAAAAGTAAATGATACCAGAAAAATTACATCAGTGCCCTCTAATGAAAAGAGGTACTGAATTTCTTAATCATAGTCTACTTTAGTCTATTTTATAACTTAGTTAATGGTCAAACTGTCAACAATCAATATATAACCAAGCAACTCCAAAAAGGGTTTACCAGTGGGTACAACCTTTTGTGGACATAAAGTTTCGAGAATTTAGTTGGGTACAACCTTTTGTGTGGACACTTTTATTGCGGACATAAATTTGAGGCTTTAATTGAGTTCTAAAAGGGAGTTTCGAAAGCAAACAAAGTTTGGAAAGTTTCAAGCAAAATAATTAGCTTTGTTTTAAAGTATCTTGATCTAGCTGCTAGAGCTCAGTGTGAACATAATCAAATTGTTCACATTAGGGTGTATGTGCTCCATTTCTCCAGAAAACATATCCAAAATTGGCACCATAATTTACATAAGAACCTTTATACAAGTAATGATGAATTTGATATAACAGAACTTTAATCTGTTCTTTGTCTCTTTCTTTCTCCTGTGATGTTATTAGGTTGGTTCCTCAGGCAGTTGAAGTTTTGGGGGAAGAAGATTTCGAAGAGAGGCTGCAGAGAATCAAATTTATCAAAGAGATGCTCATTTCAACCATATTCTAAGGTCTATGGTTTTGCCATTGAGTGCTTGATTTTATAGCCTTGTTAGTAATTGAGGCTGTAGTAGTAAAGAAAGGAATAGGAAAGAGAGCTGTTTTGGTCATTGGTATAGTCCCTCTTAAGTGTTATCTCTTGTTAGGTAATTTATATGTAATGTATAGAATTTATATTATGATGTTTGCTTTTTTCTTATCATGGCTCTATGTGTTCTTAGGCATCTAAAAGCCCGCCAAGAAATTATGGTCTTGACTAGGGCTGCATAACGTGGAAAACAGTCACGAAATACAGATCTTTCGTTAATCGTTGCGTGGTGAGACGAAAAAAAAATTTCATTTGCGTGTTGCGTTTCGTCCTATGAACGCAATGAATTTTTGTTGCGTTGTCCGTTGCGTTCACTTGAACGATCAAAACGGTTAAACCGTTTCGATTGTTTAACCAAAAACCCTCCGCATTTTTATTTGTTACTCTTTGATCTTTGTATAGAGGTAACAATTCCCTTTCTTGTTTTCATCACATTTATTAAATACAAAAAACAACTTCCGTTTCAAAATATCTTGGGGCAGACACTGCAAAATAAAATCAAAATACACAAATTCAAAAATTTCAACAAAAAAAACAACAGAATCTCTTCACTATCCACTCATACAACTTGTCAAATTAAACACTAGATTGCGAAAATTTCTCTTTACACTATTCCTATAATTTAATATTTCAATAACAAATTTCATCTTTTTCTTCCCTCTCAAAAAATCTACAAAAAAAAATGTTCATAAATAGCATACAACCAATTAGTTTCCTATGAACCTTTAAAGCTGTACCCTTCTTTCAATCTTCCCCTTTAACAAAACCATAGCCACAAGCTCTTAAGCCAGAACCAGCCACCAACCCGATTACTTGGTTCGTTTTTTCATATTAATACAAATAGAAACAAAAGTATCTAATTTTAAGAAAACACAAATGCAACAAGCACAAAGAGAAAATTTCCAGAAATTGCCACAAGCTTCTAATTTCTCATGCATAGCTATAAAGAGAAAAACATTCTTACTGAAATGAGTTGCCAGAAAAAAAAAATCCAAATTTACCAGCTTCAATTTTGCCAGAAAATTGCCAGAAAAAAGCAGCTCTTGCTGAAACGAGTTGCCAGAAAAAACAGTCTCAAAACCAGAAAAACTAGAAAACTAATATCAGTCTGAACCGTCAATCACACGTCCTCGCAAGTGTGCAAGAACATATCTTTTCTGTTCGTTGTGAAGCGATTTGGGGTGGCATTTGGTGGTTGGATGGAGGCGAGGCCAGAGGTAGAGTTTGGAGGTACGAGTGAGGAGATTTCGGAGAAGGGTAGCAGCCTTGGCGAGCGTGATGAGTATTGGATGAGGAGGAGCAGTAGCTTAATGCAGACTGAGGGATTAGGCTCCAATGGTTGGTTTAGTTTGATGAATTCAACACCAATGTGGAGTAGCTTGATGGAGTCTGGGTGAACGAGAGTGAGTTTGGGTGGAGAGAGATAGGGAACAAGAGTGAGAGATGGAGGGGGTGCTCTGTGGGGGGGTTCTGAGTGGAGATAGGAAGAGGGGAAAAGAGGGGAATTGGAGATGGGAAGAGGAGGCGGCGAAGAAGAGGGGAAAAAGAGAGGAGTTTTGGGGAGAGTTTTGTCGCAGAAGCCTCGTTCTCTCCGTAAACATTGTCTAGAATCAAAAGTCCCGTAGAATGTTGAACGAAACGGACGAAACAACTATCACGAAACAGGTCTATTTCGCTAACCGTTTCGTTACATCAACGAAACTGATTTTCGTTTGCGCCAACCGTTTCGTTTCTAAAACGAAACCAAAATACCTGACCGTTACCGTTCCGTTTCGGACGAAACGAAACGATTGGACGGTCGAAACGGCTTCCGTTTTCACCCCTAGTCTTGACTTATTATGAAACTGCTCCTTTTTTTTTTAGAGAAACTTGACAGCGGCTGCCAAGTATATGAAATTGCTCTTATAAGAAGAAAAAGTTAGAACAGCATAAGAATGCATGCTTTGCTCTGTCCAGGCGATGCTGTTACCTGTTGGGTTGAATCCTTAATAGGGCTGCAACTAAGTGAGTTTGGGTCAGACTCAAACAGGACCGAATCTGAATCCCAAAACTTGTGGAAGATCCGAATTCAGCAAATTTACTGAGATCTTATAGCGGGATCTATTATCTCGGCCACGTGCATGTATATTTCTTAGTGTATTCAGACTCTAATATGGCAACCCAAAATTTCAAAGAAAAAGTGCTACCAAGCGGCGTCTAAGCCGAGTGACATGATTTCATTTGATAAAATTCACTAATTATATGTGACATTTTATAGTTAAGAAAAAAAGCGAATGCATCTAGTGGTCCCAGCCTTTATTAAAAGTCAAAAGTTTCTCGAGGCCCATTCCGGCGCCCGTTTCCAACGCTGGCCATAAATTATATAGGTTGTACTGTTGTAGTTGTGAAGTATTTTGAAGAGAATAAGAAAACATAAAAATAACATAACAGTGGCATTTCCTTGTTTTTTAATGGTATTTCCAAATGAAAGTTGGTATTTCTAATAACCTGTGTAAAACATCTTTTTGATAATTTAATTATCACCTTTTCTACTGTGTTGTTTCCTGCACGATTTATTACCCATTTGCATTTTCTAAACTGTTAGAGGATTTCATTATCTCAATGCTAACTAATCTGTATTCCTCCAAAAGAAAAGCCGAAAAGGGCAAAAAAAAGGATAATCGATGGACTGGTGCTTCTAATGATTTCTCAAATCTGTTTGGGTTTGTTAACTATATAACTATATTTTCTCATGTCATTTTTTCTAAATACGTTCTCAATTTCTCATACCTAGCTCAAGGAATAGTGCAAAGAGGGCTAACCATGACAGATCCGATGTATACATTAGTAGCAAAAGCTACTTTTAAGATGCTACTTGAAAGGTAGCTCCTTATAATGTAACTAACATCCCCAGCCTCTCTGATGACTAACCACAGAAGAAAAGAAACAAACACACATAAAGGTTTCACAAGCATGAAAACTATTATAATAAAAGAAACAAAAATCAGACTGAGTAACGGTTCTTCGGTTGTTTCTCCAGCTTTGCGTCCTCCTATCAACAGAAATAAAAGGACACGCATGGTCAGGAAAGGAATAATTTCACATGCAACATGACAACATGTTTATGTCACCTACTTATTCATAGAAGAAACAAACTGTAATTGAAAATGTTAGAGAAAACATTAAGCAATTATTTATATCATAAATTGTGTTATTGTGTTATATCACCCACTTATTCATGTTTTGCATAGATGTTTTTTTTTTTTTTTTGAGAAAAGTTTTGCATAGATGTTTTATCCCACTTCCTGTTTTTGTTGGTATATATCACAAATTGTGAATTTGTGATACATGTGCAAGGTCATCTCAAAGTTTTGCAAAGAAGAGGATAAAAGGAAGTTTTTATAAAGTACATACATGGACTAAGAATCCAATTTGTTCCTTGCAATCAACAATCTCCTTCCATTGTTTTCCAATGCTTATCTAGAAAAGACATTAAAAAAAATATTATTGACGACCCAGTAATTAAGAAATCAAAATGCTTTCACAATTCTTGGACTTTGGGTGACTAACAAAATAAATTGGACAAAATCAAACACTAAGATCATAATCGTTTTTGGTTTTGGTCAGAATTAGATAACTGATGTTCATGCGGCTATGTGTATCTCCTATCACCACAATGCTCAATCATTGTACCAAAGATTAATTATACAAGGAAGACAGTACAACTCAATACGCTAAAAAAAAGAGAAGCAAAGCAAAATCACAACTGAGATATTCAATATACAGTTTCAGTTAACAAGCTCTGATATATGGCATGGTGCTTAAATGTCTTTGATTGATACCTGAGCAGCTTCATTGCTGGCATTCTTGGTCCAGATGGCTACTCTCTCCTGCTTGCCACGCACACTGACAACGGCCCCACATATCTCATCTCCATACTCAAATTGTTCACCAATCATCGCCAACAACTAGTCAATGAAACAAATGAACAAATCAGATATTGAAAGCAACATGATATACTCAATATATGATCAGGACTCTCGGGATTAACAATTGACTAAGAAATGTTAAATACATTTTTTTTTTCATGATGTATATTAGCTTTTTGAGATTTTGAAAGAGTACAAGTTCGCAGCACCTTTCTTCTAATTGGGTAAAAAAGAAAAGATATAAGAAGAAAATTAAGAACAATGCTATTAATTGTTATCTCCTTTATTTCATTTTTTTCAGAAACCACCAATATCAATTCTCAAAAAGTAGCTCATGATGTATGCGGTGAAAAATTCCTGATGTCTCATTCGGAAGGGTATAGTGATAATGGGGTTTATACAAACTTCAAAAATTGGATCAGATTGCAAATATTCTTAACCCACTGATAACTGATATTCTAGAACTGAAGACAAGCTAATTATCTCAGAAGGTCCATGACCTAGTATGACTTAAAAGGAAACCTGAGTGAACACAAAACCTGACCTTGCCAGGCCCTAACCGTTATATACCCAGAACCAGAACCAAAAACTCAATCCAACCTGACCCAAAACCAGATACCTAATCTGACAAGACTGCAAGAAACTTCCTTTGGAAGCATAATGACAGAATGAATCAAAATCCAAACCCAATCAATCAGCATGTTGACTCAGAAGACTGCAAGAATCAAACCTGATTGTTCAAAAGAAAGAAACTTTAAATGACTCTAGAACAGGCTTTCGTAAAACCCAACAAAAACCAGGACTAATAGGACTCAACCTAGGTGAAACCCAATTTTTCATACTCAAATTTTCCCACTCCATTTATCTGAAAACATACATAAATATTATTGTTTTAGAGAAAGATAGAAGGGCACATACAGTGTTGAGCCAAAGACTGTCAGATTTTCCTCGGGAGCAGTTGATAGTCCATTTGCCACCATTGGCACAAACGGGGTCTTCCCACTTGGGCTCTATCTTATTTTTAAAGCAGTGCAGATCTGTACCCGGTATCAACTTGCTCGGGTGGTTTATGTTGTTGTACAGGCTGCACACAAAGGATCGTAATCACAGATCAGATCAAATATCATAATACACTGGCGTATGATTAAGAGGGATTCAAGCTTTCTACTAAGGAATTATCTGTGCAGTCCATTCAAATTAACATCCATGGACCTACGGATACAATATTTGGTTACAGTTCATTCAACATTTCTACACAGTTCACTCAAGCTTTTCTTTAGGCTAAACTCTCCTTACAGTTTACAAATAATGAAATAACAAACTCCATACATCCTCATTTTTAGAAAGAATAGATAGGTTCGATCAAATTGTTGCAAGGGCTTGATAGCATAACTCTTGATAATATAGCATTAACATCCATACAATTAGCTAAAGACACAGAAGCCTTAACACCCATACAATTAGCTCAAATCTAAGATATCTTCAAACCAGAAAATTCCTCAAATAAATCAAGACAGGTCTAAAAATCAAATGAAGAAAAAATATACTAACAAATTCATACCCCCAGAAATCCTCAACAGTGGAGAAGGTATAGATGGGACGAATGGAGCTTCCCCAAGCGGCAGTCTTGGACTTGCCCGATGGATTATCGAACCAGAGAGTCCACGAGTGCTCAAGTGGGTGCAACGCCGGCTCGAGTCCGGCGCCGACCGAGGCCGAGTCGCCTCCTTCGATCTCTCCTTCCTCGAGCTCGCCTTCCTCCAAGGCTGAGTCAGTAATGGTGCTCCTCGCCTCCTCGTCTTGGTTGGAAAGGATCGCTTCCTCGGTCGTCATGGCGGATCTCGGATTAGGGTTTTTGGTAAGGTTTGTGTTGTGTAAGGTGCGAGGTGACAATTGAAACCTGTTTGGAGTAAAATGGATGGAAAGAGAGAAAGGAAGGTTTGTATTGGAGTCCTTTTATTTCTCGCTATTTGGTGCCTACTCCTTTGTTTTTGCCTTTGTTTGTGTAAAGTATAAAACTGTAAATCAGTAAAAGCGTTCTGTCCTTTGCGGATTCGGATCACCCGCCCCGCTGGAACCCGAATCGAAGGGCGTTTCTTGTTTCAAGATTCGCGTCATCTTTATTTGGATTGTGTACAACGGTTCTGGGTCCGTGCAATACAAAAAAGATCCCCCTTGTTTTGGATTACGGAGAGATGAAAGAAGAGAACGGGGCAAAAAAATAGAAATAATAGGATTAATGGATATTTTATAATAATTTATAATTACAATTTCTCAAAGCATATTGTTTTCCTGGAAATTGACTAATTGAGGTGTAATGACTAGATCAAGAAAAAATATAAATAATTTTTCTTTCGTATCCTTTCCATCTCAAAGTTCTCTTCATCTCTCTTTTTTCACTTGATGTGATTCACACAGAATATAAAGAAAAAAAAATATAACAAACGCTTAGTCAACTGAATTTATTCCGTTACCCGTATATTGTTGCTGGAAAACTTTTCTACACGATGTCAATTTATTTTAAGGATGTGCATAATATATTGTTTTAAAGAGGAAGGAATTGCCTATAAAGTTAAATCATTCAACTCAATTTCAAATACAATTGACTATCGTTTGATTATCTTTGCTTCAGAAATAATACTCCGATTTTGGGGACTGCTTTTATTCACAGACCATGACAGTCTCAAACAAGAAGCCAACATTCCAAATTTCACTAATATATAGACATTAAAGCTCCATATCCTCCAAAACCATACTGATATGAATATTCCGAATCACCAAATTAACTAAAAAGGAACACTGGAGTGGTGGTTCAAATATTCAACCATATTTAAGTAAGATGACAACTATTGCAAAGAAAAAGCAACCAACACATCAAATTCACAATTTAGATCCAATATACATTACAAAGACATTATATCTCCCAAGTTTATATCTCAGGGGAATTGAAAGAACAAATCAATTACCCTTCATACTACTATATAAACTGTCGTTTTACAACTAGTAACACTCAAACACCTTTTGGGTTACTTTGCTGTTTGCTCATGATAACTCACTCGGTATGTAGTACTGAAACAGGCTTTTCCTATGATCGGTGGAGAATAATAGATCCGATTAGAACTGCTAGGCCTGTTATTGCAATGAATATAAGATGTTTGTGTGGTCCATTGTTGCGAGGCCGTCTTGGTGGGGGTCTCTCATCTCTCGCACCAGTTCCCCTATCCCTTCAAAGGCAAAGAAAGCATATAGTTGTTTAATGATGAATATAAATAAGCCATAAAAGACATTAAATAATAAAGGTCTTCTGAAGATACTAAATCCACTTTCCTCTTAAATAAAATGTGTTTTCTGTAACCCCATATAGAAATGTCAGATTTCTCCCCTACAAATGTGATACTTTTCACCCTTGAATATTCTGAAAATTATCCAATATATATGTCATTCTCAATTTCTCCAGAAGACTTCCAAATTGCTCATTAATTTTGCTCTCCACATATAACATACTAACATAGAGAATGGAGGATTAGTGAACGCAATTGGGAAATGCTCGAGACATTTATGGTTTGTACTTTGTAGGGTTATGATGATGATGGCAAAAAAGTTCAGTGTAAGTGTATTGTAAGACCATGATCTGTAAGTAGACTCCAATACCTAAGGTAAAACAATAAATAATATACAAAAGAGCAGTGGAAAAAAGCCGCAAACAAATTGAAAATTAAGAGGCTATAGATATAATACAATACTCTTGAGATTTTGACTCTTTGGTTAAGAAAAAAAGGAAATAACATTAATCAAACTAAATTACCTGCAAAGAAAGAAAGAAAACTGCAAAGTTATAAATTACCTTGATCCTAATGGATGAGTTGGCACATCTGGAATGGAGCATTGGTGGTTATCAGCTAGTTCACGAAGCCTGACATATCTGCGGCATGTGCCACAATAATCAGTACGGTTCCCACAAACATCCTAGATTTGGAAAACAAAGTCAGTTGTTTTGACATTCTTAGGTCTATTATCAAACTTTCAGATAGGTTGACAGATAGCTTTCTAGGGTACTATTCTGGACTGAGGGTCAGTAACATTATTAAATGTTCAACATGTGGTCAGTAAAAGTACATTGCTAAGAGCAACAGTGCATATTTGGTACAAGAACAAATGTTCCTTTCCATTATATTGGGAAGATATAATATTTAAGTCATTGCTTGGAGTTACTATGTACATAACACAAATAAGACTTTGCAAATAATTAAATTCTAAAATAAGTTTATGCAGGGATTTAGTAAAAAGGTCCTACATTGAGACAAGCCGATATGAGAGGGGTGTCGAAAATATATATACAAGGGGAAAATTTTATGTTTACACCCAACACATAAGTCAAAGCTGGAACCAGCAATAGCATTCATGCCTCTCCAAGATAATGGAAACATCACTTATAATCAAATTTAACATAGTTTTTTATTTATTCCAGAACTAGCCTTTCTCATTCATTCATTTAGAGAGGAATAGCAGAGATAATATTTTTTGAGGTGTATAACATTCATAGTTTCCAGTCTTTCTACAGCGAATGTGATGTAGTACCAGATTAAACACAACCCTAAATTCATTATTTATTCAAGGCTCCAATCTGAAAAAAAATGGTCCTGTAAAAGAGATAAGATACCTCATGTTCAATGATATCGAGTGCAGGTAGGGGCAGCTCACAATATTTGCAGGTGACCATTCTTTTTGGGCAGTTATCACTTTTGTGGAGAGGCCATGCTTCTCGTTCTACTGTCTCGGAGCAAAGGGAACAAGTGATCTATAAAAAATAATAAAACAATCATCCTACATATTTTTCAAATAGCAACTTCCATTTATTTTGCTTGTGCCGATATCACCTTTGTTATGCCTTATTCCATTTGCAACTATATACTGTTTCAATGCAACACATACCATTGATGCAGCTGAGGTATTATCAAGCAAAAGGGAAAAAATATGTATATATATATTAACTATTAAGGAAATACAATAATATTATCTCTGAGCAGGCGGCCTGTGTACTTCAGTGATGGTTTTTACAAATGAGTACTACATTTATATTTGTTGAAAATCTGATAAACATGTCTGGAAACTTTTACAAAATAACATACTGGTGCATGTGTTTCATTGTAATGATCTTCAATGAGCTTTCTTGGTACCATCTCTCCACAGTGCACACATTTTCCAAGGTTGCGAGAGCAGTGTGCAAAATGCAGATCAAAATTTGAGCTTGGTATGTCTCTTTGGCTTTATTTTCAACCCCAAAAAAGGTAAAAACAAGAAAAAAGCAATCAATTGTCAGACTAATGAACAGAGAACACTTCATTCAAACTAAGAACCGACATAAAAGCAATTTTAAATGAAATAAAATTATCAGAACCAAAAGCATCAAAATAAAATCAGTTTTGATGGTTATACCCACAAATATTAACACAATGCATATAAAAAAAAATATAGGCTCTGCATGAAAACTTAACAGTGGATGTATTTGAAATGAACAATGCTAGAGACATCAAACTACAAAACCATGTTTCATCCGATCTAACATCTAGGAGGCAAATTAAAGCAAACAAATGCTAAAAAGAATGAAATAGCTTTCATATTTACCATTAACATGTTGGTAAAAACTAAAACCACAAATACATTGCCAATATGAGCGACATGCATTAATAGCTTGGGCAACTATATTGGATAATGTGCAAAACTAAGAGTTTTATCAAAGTGTGCTTGGTGCAAATATCATTTTTGTGATAGGGATGTCTCAAAATGATGTAATTAGTTAGACAGATTACTGAATAGTGTGTGCCCACTGCCAGAATTTTTATTATACAACACAGACCATTGGACAATGAAATATTCTGTAAGCCTGGTTGGCCACGTCTACTCTTTTTTTCACAATTATCTAAACTACTCATGAAGAGAGAAAAATTGAAATGGAACAGTGGTATCGTCTTTGTTTTCCAAAACAATGGGAAGAAATCTGCAAAATTCAGTTAAAGAAGAACAGGTCTCAAAACTATTTTCTTTTCTTATGAGGCCACTACAGACCTCCCAAAGGGTTTGCAAAGCCTTATTGGAGTGTTTTGAGATGTAAGAGCATATTTCCTGTCGAACAAGGGTAAATAGTACATAAAACATGGCACTTGCAGAGAAAATCTACATAGATATAACATGCTGCAGAAGCAAAATGGGAAAAGATAATGCAAAAGATGCTTCAAGCCGATCAATATTTCACTTTTATTACCTACATAGTCACAGTGTATCGATTTATGCAATCCCACTCTAATATAGAAGTATAGAACACCTAAACATAAAGGCAGGATTGAGTTAAGAAGCAAAACAATCTATTTAATTCTTATTTCTTGCTTTTAAAATGTTGCCAAACGTAAGGCTGGGAACTAAAAGATCCATACTAGCTTCTGGATCAGTTTAGGTTTAGCTTAGAGAAAAGTGCAGCATACTGAAAACATTGCAATATTTATGTCAGTTTGAGCAACAGTTGAACTTAAACTGTTAACTAAAAATTGACCCAACAAAAATGCAGAGCATCTAATATTAACAACAAGTGAGGTTATTTGCAAAATCAAAATTTTTTCCTTACTAATTTTATCCACATTGACATATCTGTACCACATTAATATACCAAAAAAAAAGGCCTATTTTATTAAAACCGACAAGCATCACCTGCTAAGCATAGAATGATCCGATTACAGTCATTTTAAGTTTAAAATGCTAATAAAATATTAATAGAAAAGATAACTTGTGCAAAATATAAGTTGATAAGATAAATGACAATTAGAGATAGGACGTGTAAATTAGCTTGAATTTCTTTGTGCATTTAGTTGAATGAATCATAAAGACTCATCTTTCACATTTGTTAGAAGGAATATATTTCAGACAATTGGCGTTAAAAAAGCGCAATTAAAAAAACTTGTCAGCATTGATAAGAAAAATGCTTTTTAGGTGGTAAAATTTGAAAACTTTTGGCATTCTGATTTACAGGGAAATTATCTCAGTATTAACAAGGAAATATATCCAATATTGCAAACCAAGCTTTGATATTATCGCCATACCACTGCCAAATCTAATCAAAGAAAAACGCGTACATCATTCCCCTGAATCAACCCGAATTCCAGATCATCACAAATTTAACCAATTGAGCAACAAATTCGTGACTTTTTCAGATAACTAAACAGATCAGAACAATTTACATCAACCCACAACAAATCCAAACAGCTTAACAACAATCGAGGCAAAATCGACAAGGAATTGAAGCAATTACCAGTGCGCGCACGTGGAGGTGAGCTGCTCCGAAGTTGACGCCATGGAAACACGATCGTTGAGAGAAAGAGCTAAGGCGAGAGAGAGAGAGAGAGAGAGAGAGGTATTGAATAAGGAAAATATGAGAAAATGGAGTTTCTTAAACTTTCTTTTTAGATTTTCTATTTCTTGTTCTTCCCCTTTGACGATGTTGGTATTCGTAGGAAAGATTATGAAGAAATTATAATATAGACACGGTTTACGAGTCTTTATCTGACTGATAAGTGGGACCTATTTGATGTTGGAGATTTTTAACCCCACATGCAGTTGGTACTGGTTCACCGAGTTTTGAATGGACCGGGTGTAATGGTTTCATATGGGGTAGTTGGCCAGACAAGGTGGCTCATAATTGTTTGAAATTAACTATTTGTACAGTCGGATGTTCTTTAATTGAAAAACGAAGGGATTAATTTTTTTAAAAATATATTTATAAATAAATGTAGTAAATATAAAACAAAATTTTTATAAGTATATTATTAGATATATATACAATTTAAAGTTTATGCAATTTATGTATTGTTTGGTGATGCACAAAAAAATATTATATAAAATGGTTGAATAATTCGCAATTCAATAACATTAAAGTATCATATCTATAATATTGAATTTTAGATTTACTTAATAAGTTAACTATTTAATAAATATTTCCATTAAAAATCATTTGTTTTTTTTTCCCTAAAATACTGCGTCTTATCTCCCATTTACATTTTGATGAACCAGAAACGACAAGGGTCGGCCAAAAGAGGGAAGTGGATTTTTATTCGTGGCAATATCTTCCGCATTTATTTTGTTTCCGAAATTCGTTGATATGTTCTGTCGATATATCCTATTTTATTGATTTATTTAGAATTAAATAAAGTTGGTATTATTTTATGAGCTTAATCACAAAAATCGTCTGATTGACTTCAAAAAAATAAATTACAAATATTGTATTTCAAGTTTGTTATATTTCACAATTTTCTTTGTTAAATCGTTTTGCGTAAGATTTAGATAGGAACGGAGTTACGGAGCTTGGAGGACCAAATATTACATTGAAAGTTTCCTCCAAAAAATCGTTCAAAATTTATAATTCTCGACAAATAATAACAAGTATAAATAGCCAGAGTTTAACTTAATTGAATAGGTTTACACATTTCAACTGAAAAAAAAAAACATATAAAAAGGATAAAACATCAGAAAATTTAAATAAGAAATGGATGTTGAACCGGTTCCAATGGAACCAAACGATACAGAAAAGGAGTACACTTACAATCAGAGGTCAAATTAATTTGTTAACGACTTAAATTAAACCAGTTCAGTTTTATAATATTGATAGCATTTCTCCAAAAATTTAGTTTAGACACCACTGAAATTCAATTAATTTCTATTATACAAAAACTATGTCATAAGTTCGATTTTTTCTAGGTTGCCAATGTGGGGGTATATAATGAAGACATTGTGAAAAAATGAACATATTATAGCAATTTGATACTGATCATTTCCATATGCCTCTCTTGAATTCATTAAGTTTTATTTAAAGGTGATTATTGTTTTCTCATGTATTTCTGGGCAGGAACAATTACAGAATTTGACCTTCTGTTTAACATAATTAACTGTTTTGCAAATAGAAGTGCATTTAGAAGACAAGGCCACCGAATTTTGGAAACATAATGCATCCTAAATCATGAGGCTCTCACACCTTAATTAAGACAACCACATTGGAGAAGGGTTTTCAATGAATATTTAGTAACTTTATATCAATGAAAGATGTTAGTCTCCTTTGCAACTTTCGCCACATTTAAGATAAAACATTCGTCATTAGTCTTAATTCTTAAACATAACTTCACATATCAGCATGACAAATTTGACTATTTTTTGTACATATACATGAACTATTTACATCACCACATCTATATATTTCTAACTTGCACGCATCTTAGTTCAACCAACCTATACAACCTCTCCTTTCCTCTTGGCACCATAGGAAGCAAACTTTAAATATTACCTTTTATTAGTTAATTATTAACACCAGCTCTAGGTTCTTTAATTAACTTGAACCACTGGCTGTCATTGGCAACCTCCCGGTCGACTGCCGTTCCACCTCCATTGCACGGGTTTGTAATCACTGTACCATTGCCATCGACATCTAAACATACCTCAGTTCCATCCTCCAACACGGTCGAAAAGTACGACTTACCATAAGACGAAGAAACCTCCCATGCTGAGTCAGAAGGCATACAGATGATGCTGAGTGTCACTGGCTGGTGGGGCCCTACTGGCTGGAGACAAAAGTATGTCCCCACAACAGTTAGGAATTTTTGTGGGGTGTAGTTCCATGAGTCTGATTCATCGCATGGGCCCAGATTAAGTGGCATCTGCGTGTGGCGCAGCACACAGAGTCCCGTTGGTGGGTGGAAGATCTTGGTACGTGACCGGGCGAGGGAAAGAGGCTCACCTTCAACTATAATTTTGAAAATTTAAAGTTATTATTTTTGAGTTTTATTCAACTTTTTTATATGTCTGATAGATGTCCAATCTCAATTGAATAGTTGAATCTGGCACATGTGGAACAGTGGAGACTCAATATTTCCGGTATCCCAGTTTTGAGGAGACTATAAGAAACAGTGAACAAAAGCTTTATAAAAAATAAGTAAAAAGAACCTCTGTTAAGAAATCAAATTAAGGATCTTGTTATAAGTTAAATCACAATTTCTAGAGATGGTTTCCAATTTCCAAAAGAATTTGATCTGGTTGATAGTTGACTAGCTATTTTATTAAGCATGACCGTGTGCTTATTATTTCTAAGCTGAATACCCACATGGACTGAGAAAATGATACATCATCATGAATTGTGAGGAATCATGTTTCTTTTGTTCTTTTGACTTTGGTATTCAATTAATTCGAATTCATGCGCTTATAAATGCACAAATTTGGGATAAAAAGAAGTTAAAGTGAACTCAAGAGGTAAAAAAAAAAAAAAAAACTTTTACCTTGGTGGAATCGAAGCGCTATTGCAGCTTTTGGTAAGAAGCAATTTGAAATTAGGAATAGATATGCAAGGAGAGAGAAGGAGAGCTCCATCTTTGAGCGAGAGTACTGGATAACTGAGAGGGAGAGGTGGTCTCTCTTTGGTTGTGACTTAAAAGATGGAGAAAGAGAGAATGACTTCTACAAGAAATAAAAAGAGACAAATTATTATGTAATGGGGTGACTTTGGTGGTAATTAGAAAATTATGAAATAAAAAATGAAGTTTAGTGGCATCTTAATCCTTATTGCGTGTGATTGTTTATGCTTTGTACCGATTCTGCATGATGTGGCGTTTACTGATGAGTGGACCCCAGCTACTTCTTATGCAAGTCTTTCGACCAAGGTCCCCCGAAAATTGTAAATGAGTCCTTGTAAGTTTTGAAATTCTATAACAGTCATTTTAAGTTTTATCAAATTTGTGATATTGGCTCTTCTTAAAATTCTTGGCCCTCTTATTCCGAAACCCTGACTCAATTCCAAGTCAAGAAACTATTTTTTTTTTTTTAAGAAATAAGACAACTATTCAAATCACACGTCTTTTTTTTAGAAAGTTTATTCAAATCACACGTTGATAATTCTTTTTCGCTCAAATTATGAAGGTTTATGCAAACCAACATATGGTTTGAATGTCATTCGAAGCACCTTTGTACCAATCTATTTATTTTTATGAAATTTACTTTCAAATATTTAAATTTGTTTCACTTTTGTCCTGTATAGTTGTTTAATGCCAAAAAAGACCTTATTGTAGGAGTGAGGACCCTACACTCCTTCAAATACATCCGATACAAAGTAGAAGTATTTGAAATTTTGAACCAAATCCAATTTTGATGATTATCAAAACTGATCAAATCTTTACAAATTATTTGCACGTCGATTGAACTTAAAAAAATAAATCTATCTTTCTTTAATTACATACTTGACTCCACGTCTCCACGTAACTTTAAATATTCTATCGAAATCAAAATTATAAATAAAGATGTGTGGGTGTCGTTGATTATTTTGTTAAATATTGTCCGACATTTTTAGCTCCAACTAATGTTACTAGATAATTTTCTTGACATCTACAACCTGGTAACCTGTGGATGTATGTGTAGTGGGTATTGTTGATTGTAAAAGTGACCCATTTCAATTGTAATTGTTTGTTCGGAATCTCATTAAATCGTTCAAAATTTCATGCGTCCCCTTTTTAATTTCTAATCTATATTCGCATTGCTCCCAAAGCTATTCTGCTATTCCTTCTATTCTCCTCCCCTGTAAATATGTGTCTTTCAACGAACTATGTTTTGGGTTCAAACATAAAATAAAATTTTGGTTTTAGCAATGCAATTTTGCCCGTAGTAATTTTTGTTGAGGCAAAATTCATTTGTCGTTTTGTCCTAAATGAAATAACATTCTTTCTCTTAGTTGTTCTTTGGTTGATCTAATGGTTTGTAATTTTAGAAAGGTTTTCCATCAATTTCTAATTTTTAAGTGGATAATTGGGATATTTTGGGGAAGACTTTATAAAACAAATTAAAAAGAAGAGCTTAATTGGAGGCTTGATTGTCAATTATATGCACGATTTTATTTTGATTAAAACTTTGGATTTCATGAATAGATTAATGTTGGCAATCATGAATATGGGTTTAATGGTGTCAAATTCTAAGATGGTAATTGGCAAGCATGCTTTTAATTGAAGAATCACATGAATGTTGAAACATAAAAATATGAAAACTCAAAGTTTTTTTTTTTTATGTGTACATTTGAGATTTGTATCACGGTTGACATCTTCTAATTATTAATCAATTTAGTTATTCTTAGATTTGATGTCCATTATTATCTATCAATAACATCTAACGGATGTTATTTAGCATTGTGATTTTATCATAATTACCTAACCAATTAAATCAGAATTTAATTTGGTTAATGACCGTTGTTTTTATAACATGCATTGTACCATGAATTCCTTTCTTTATTGCTCAATTAAACCATCATCAATATTGGAATAATGAATCCTTTCGGTTGCTACTCATGTTTTGTATATATTATATATATTTGAGCAATATGTTGAATAAAGAAAAATATATGGAGAAATACGATGGAAGTTGATCTAGAGATAAATTGTGTGAATACTTCTATTATCCATTTATTTTGAAATTCCTCATATGTATTATTCTCCAATTCATTTTGAAATATTCCGATATATTATGCTAGATATTGTGGAGGCTTTCATCAATTGGTTCTGTGGTCGTGCCCTACGAAGCAACATCCCCAAATTATCTTGGTTGCGCTTCCTATCTCACATTGAGACGGAATACACTTAAGTTTTTATTTTTTTTTTAAGAAATATATATAATTAATTTATATATTTTTCTCTATATTTTGGCCCTGCAAGCCTTGCAGTTTCGTCATATATATGCATAATTATCATCTTCACTTTCTTTTCTTTTCTTTTCTTTTTTTCTTTTTTTAACAGATCTTGAATTTCCGGTGACTATTTTTCTATTTCAGCTATTAATATGGGCTGAGAAAAATGAAGATACAACATAGAAAGAGAAATGGTGAAAAATCATACTTGTCCTTTTGTTTTTCTCTTATTATTTCAGAAATGATGCTGCTTGAAATAAAGGAAACTGTCGATTAACATTATTTATTACCATAATGGAGCCTTAGATGGTACTCACTAATTAGGTAGCAGAGTAGAGGAGGAAAGTGATAATATAGGAGGATTTGCATGCAAGCTATCGTAGAAATAATTTAAAAAAAATTAGCAAAAATAATTATATGATTCTTTATATGACCAGCTGGATTTTAAGGCTCTTTGTTGCTTTTCGTGTTTGTAGATTTGTCTCTACTGCATAGGAATTATAATTGTGAAACTCAATAATACAACTTAACTAGCAATTTTTATCTTGACTTTTCCATAGTGTTGTGTTTGACACTGAATAGGTATATTTATCTTGACTTTACCATAATGGTAATAAGTAAAAATTATTTTTGAACGTGGAGTCTAGCACAGATGGTCAGTGGCTCCGCCGTTATCCTAGAGGTAACGGGTTCAATTCCCGCTGAAAGCGGATTAAGTAGATATAAATAAGTAGATTAATTAGTACAAGAGGGATAAACTCTAATTTACCGAGTGGGCTAAAGTCTCTATAAATAAGTAGCCTCTTATTTAAAAAAAAAGTAAAAGTTATTTTTTTTTTATTCTCAATTTTGGTGAATGTTCAACTAGGAGAAATAAAATAAAATAAAATAAACTGATATGGTATCCTGTGTTGCTTATAAGTGCTTAATTAATAATTCTGAAACCGAAGAGATAATTCAGATAATATTGCTAATTAATGGTGCGTTAATAATTTAGTCGTTAAATTCAACCTGGGCCTATTATATTAAATTATCAAATACATATAGAAGCCCATATCATCTTCGCCGCTTTTTTTTTTTTTTTTTTTTTTTTATAAATTCATATAGTCTGCATCTGATGGCAATATGATAAATCAAACTTTTGAGCGAATCACAATTATGAATTATTTATATGATTATACTACAAGAGAACAATTAGAGTCCAAAAGTTTGACAAAAGTCATGTTATAAATATGCAAATACTAAACAATATAATAGGACCATATCTTATAATAGGCAATTAGTAAAAATATAAATTTGGTAAAAATTTCTAAATCGAGCGAAGCTCGATGTGCCCCTCTAGTATGGGTAAGGATTCAGCGGACTCATGAGTGGCAAATAGTAAGTGTTAAGTCGATAGCCAAACGCAAGAAATCTTGACTTGTTTGCGTTTTAAAATGTCAAACGACAATCGGCCCTTTGCAGTGGTATGTATACGTTCCAAGGACATAAACGGTTGATCACTGATTGAATGGCACAGATCAAACCTGACTATTTTTTTTTTTAAGAACTTGACTAGATCAATGAGAATCTGTTGGCTATTGTTGGACAATCATTTCTAATAGTACAGGGTTTATGTTTTGAATGGAGATGAAGTCTCCCACATCAAAGTTGGTGGAATATATCTGAAAGATTTGAGTTCATAAATATAATTAATTATCTGGTCCAATTAAATTATTTTCTCCTAATGAGGTGTTTTGTAATTTTCTTTTATTTCTTTCAATTCATGAAGGCCTAAATTATTAAAAATGAAATAAATAGTGCACCATCCATGGCGGGCTTCGCTCCTTGCTATTTATAATTAGCGGCCGAAAAAAGCTTCCAATTTTGTTTCTTTTATTTCACTTAATGGTATAACTGAGGGTAATTCTACTCTCGGCTAACTAATTTGTTCATGCGGCCTAGTGTCCATTTAGCGATTGCTTGCACGTTTATCAATTGACTAAACATACTAAAAGTAAAAAAAAAAATAGTACTAGATACCCAATTCCATAACTTCACTCAATAAATAAAGATGACAAAATTGAGCACGCGCGACCAAAATAATTGTCCATTTATATTTAAAGACAGATTTTTCTGTGGACTAGAATGTTCAACCGAATTTGAGCCTTGATTAATTATAACAGTTCATAATTTAAAACGAACGATCAGAATTTCGATTTTTAATCCAATGCTGCAGAATTTATATATTTAAAATAAGAACCATATGCATTTAAAATAATAGTATGTACTGTCGTAATTAGAAGGCACAGAAAAAAAAAAGAATAGTTTAATTTACTTCAAGTGTCAAAATTTGTTCTTATTGTGATCGTTGTCTTATTTAATTGCTCGTTGTATATATTTTTAAAAAAAGTAACCAGAAAGTTAACAAACAACATGTTTGTAAGACCTCTTTTTACTACTACCGTTACACAATTACGGTACCGCATTTATTTACCTAATAAGCACAAATATTGACACTTGAAGTGAATTAAACTATTTATTATTTTCTATGTGTCTCCTAATTACTGTTTCAGTTGAAATTTCATTGGATGCCTAACTGTTGGAAATAGCATTGTACATTATTTTCTTTCCTCTCTGCTCATTTACAGGTTTCCTTACTATATTTATTTCATTAGTTCTATTCTATGAAATAAACCAGAGTTTTAATTAGAAGAATCGAGAAGGCTATACGCTAGTAATTTGGAGTTACATAGCAGTTATAAACAGAGGAAACAGTGTGGAAACAAACGGCAGAGTGAGGGTAAACAATGGAACATTTTTTTTTGAAAAAAGTAGAGCTTTTGATGCTCCACCACTTTCATTAATGAAATCTAAACCAAACATACAAAGTCTTAATACAAAAACAGTAGAGTTTAATCGAATAACCCTACCCCCAAGTTGCACGGGTACTGGCATATGATACCAATG